>JAQQSU010011060.1:0-12265 GCA_028627135.1 Pseudochirops cupreus
ATAGGAGAGAATAGACTGGGGGAGGGTGGACACACTGGGATGGCTGTTTTGGGGCGGTGTGTGGGGGAAAGAGGGGGAGAAAATATGTAACTCAAAATCTTGTGGAAATGAATGATGCAAACTAAAATAAAATTTAAAAAAAAAAAAAGAAAATCAATAGTGGCTTTCCCTACCCTGTTTGCTTATAGGGAGATTGGTGAGTTTTACCAAAGATGCACAAACCTATAAAATATTACCTGAAAGATTGACTTTATTTTTGCAGATTGGAAAAAATGACCCTATCCAAAAATCCCTGTCTTTACTACTTATAACAGTCAGTTTTTTCCAAATCTTTCCAAGACAAACTTAGAAACAACATCTTGGGAGTTGGGGATGGGGGACCGGGGGTTCAGGGCTGGGGGGAGCAATCCTCGGAATAGTAGGTAAAGTCATGCTGAAAAACTAGCCCCAGTTTAGGCTTTGTGGATTCTCAAGGCCATTGGGTACAGTCATGTCCATGAAGCTCATTACTCTTCATGGCTGCTTCCTGGCAAGTCTACACACTGCCATGAACCAGGAGAGTCCCCAGCAACTGTTTTCCGTATCATAGAAGGAGTCTAGTTTTCTCCCAGAAAGTTACCTTCTCACTTCAACAAGGGTTGCCTCAATAGTTAGTGAAATAACCAGGAATTGAAGCCACACATTCTGCTCTGCCTGGCCTCTGAAAGCCAATTAGTGGATGCTGAGAAGACAAGAATTAAGTTTGAGGTAAGAAAAAAAAAACTTAAACAAACAAAAAACCTTCCTAACCATAATCCAAGAGTGGCATAGATTGCTTTAGGAACTGATGGATTCCTCTTCTACTTTCTTTTCTCTAGAAATCTTCAATAGAGAGTTGGATATGGCCACAACAGGGATGTTAGATAGGAGAATCCTGTCGAAGTCAAGGGATTGGGCAAGTTAGCCCTTGAGGTCCCATTCAACTCAGACGTTCAATGATTTTATGTTTCTGAGATACTCTGATACCAGCTCGTCCATATGATGGAATCCTAATAAAGCTTGCTCCCAGTCCCAATATTGTAACTTCATTATAGGCCTGGCCCCACTGAACAGTAGGCCCACTATACCTACCTAGCACCCCTGCCAAAGTCCTAACTTCTTCATATATGACTCACTGCTCACTGGACCAACAGGTGTGTCCCTGAACTCTTAGTTCCCACAGAAATAACAGGAGAGTACAAGCGATGGGAACCTAGTTACTGCCTCTACCAAGTCACTGCCCACAGACACATTCCCACAGAAACACGTGTGTTCTCGTATTCAGTCACAGTCACATCATCCATCTAGCCCAAAACAGGACCACAATACCCAACTACCTCTCTTAACCAGACAGGACCACAATAGCTAGCCAGTTGGAGGACAGAATGATCAGTGTTTAACTCCCAGTCATAGATGGGACCCCTCTTCCATTGTCTAATCCCTTAATAAATCCCTCCTGCCTTTTTAATGTTCATAATTTCTGTTATGTAATTGCATCTTTACCCTATAAAAATCCATCTTGCTTTCTCTAAAGTTGCTGGTTCCTCTTGGAGCTTAACCTGCTTCATGAGAGGTGTCAATCTCAATACATGCCTATATTTGGATTAGAGGTGGTCTGACTCTGAGTTCTTTGAGACAGTTCCACTATAACACATCATGAAAATCCAACAGTTTTTGGGTGGGCAGAGGCCCCCACCACAACCGTTTTAGGTGTCCCTGGGTTTAAATCATAGCATATAGATCTGGGATTGAAAGCTTGACCTGATTCTAGACTGTCTATGGATCTGGGATTCAGATCTTGACTCTACTATTGAATTATATGACTTTGGGCTAGTCACCTCTGGAGGACTGTTTCCCCCTGTTTAAAGTGAGTGACCAAAGGTTGATTTTTAAGGCCTCTTCCAGTGCTGGTACCAAATGATAAAAGATCTCTCCAGCTGGGACATTCTAGTTTTTAGGTTCCCCTATGGTTCAGGCTGAGAATACAAAGAAAACCAAAGTAGTCCCTTGGTTTCAAGGAACTTAAAGATAACATTTAAACAAATTGCTGCATGCAAGATATATGCAAAGTAGGTGGAAGAAATTTTAGAAAAGAAGTTACTAGCAGTAATGTGGACCGGGACAAGCCTTCTGTAGAAGATGCTAATTGAGGTGAGTCTTAAAGGAAATCAGAAATCTTAGGAAGGAAGGGTAAGGAGAGAGAGGATTCTAGGCATGGCGGGGGGGCGGGGGGGAGGGATTAGTTCAAAGACATGGGGACAGAAGATGGGATTACAAACAGTCCAGAATAGTCAGAATATGTGGAGGGAGGAAATGTTTAAGAAGCCTAGAAGGATGGGCTGGGGCTAGGTTGCAGAGAACTTGAAATGCTTTCAGGGCCTTTATATATGATCCTAAAGGTCACAGAGAATCTTTGGGGGTTACTGAACAGGGTAGTGACATGATCCAACCTATGCTTTACAAAAGGTCATTTTCGACGTTCTATGGAGGATGTATGGGGAGGGAAAGACTTCAGATTTGATCAATGATCAAGATCATGTTTTATTACTCTGGTTGCAAAAGCCTTGATCCAAATTCCTCTCCAGGGTTAACTTGCCAAATATCCTCACACCCTTATGCATCTTTTACAGGCCCCTTGTAAACTGCTGCAAAATTGGCCCTTTAATCTGTTTTTCTGTGGCTTTGCTTGTAGGCATTCAGAAGCAGGCTGATTCAATCCCAACAGTGGTTTTATAGACAGATATGTGTACTACAGTCAACAGCTGTCTTCTAATTCCATAATATTTCTAACTGCCAGAACCCTCAAAACCAATAAATAATAATGTTTTCCCATTTACATAGCAATAGAGCATACTGCATAGCAGAGAAACTTTTGTTTTCTCCCATTTCAATATTCCGTAATGCCTCCTGAATCCTCTGAATGTTTGCATATGATTCCCAGGATGCCCATGGAAACCAAATATTTAGACTACATGGACATTATTCAGTTTTAGAACATATTTTACCAGGAAAATAAATGTTACTTAAAACAGATGGTGTTACATTCTGTAATGCATCATGTTTGTGGCTCTAAAAAAAAAACTCTTTACACTCCCTGTATGATTCTATCTTTAAAACACTCCCTGATGGAAACCACAGATGTGTATTAGAGATTCATCATCTTTCCCACTGATGTTCAGTTCAATTCAATTCAACGGCCATTTATTTAGTGTCTACCATGGGCCAGGAATTGTGCAAAGTACTTAGAGGTATAAAGATAAAAAGGGGGGCGGCTAGGTGGTGCAGTGAATAGAGTACCAGCCCTGGAGTCAGAAGGACCCGAGTTCAAATCTAGCCTCAGACACGTAACATTTACTAGCCAAGTGACCTTGGGCAAGTCACTTAACCCTAATTGCCCTGCCTTCCCTCCTCCAAAAAAGATATACATATACATATATATATATATATATATATACATATATATAAATAAAATACACACATATGTATATACAAACACATACACATACACATACATATACACATACATATACACATACGAGAGAGAGAGAGAGGAAAGAAGTCTCTGCCCTTACAGTACTTGCATATTTCCTGAGCAGATAAAAGGCAATCCCCAAACAAGTCCAAAATAATGAATACTTTATTCTTCTAATACTATAGCCCAGATCTCCTTGTAGTGCATCCCAAAGCATTGACCCAGTCCTTCATTTTACCAGTTGGAGCTTTGCTGCCCCACTGTGTGGTGATATGACTTGTTGCTGATGGCTGGGAGATCTTTGGGTTGATAGGAGATTTCTTATATGGTATCAGTATTGAATGAATGAATGAATGAACGAATGAACGAACTAACAAAGGAAGAAATGAATGAAAAGTATTAAGTGCTTTCTAAGTGCAAAACATTATATCAATTTATTAAGTGCTAAGTGCTGGGGACACCCCCACACAAATTAGAGTCCTTGCTTTCAAGGAGCTTCCATTTTAATGGGGGGAGGGGTTTGTCAACACAAATAGGAGGTTTCAACTGCCCCACAGATATCAAGGCCTCATGATCCTTGGGGTGATTCACCAAAGCCCATAGCAATACAGCATCATGAAAATCACATGCATTGGTGAAGTCATCTCTCTTCCTAATGTTGAGTATTTTACACTGTCAAAGATTTTGGTGGAGATAATTTTCTCTTCTGGGTCTTTAATAGCTGTGGCTGCTGCTCCCATAGAAGTGACCCCAGATTGCCAGGTCATTTTGTCCTGAGCTATGCTTCTAGGAAGATGGCAGAATTGGAAGCAGAACCATTGGTATGGGTCCATTAGGGTGAGGGAGGTGGTTTTGCCATGCCCAGAGCTCTCATATTTACCCTCTCTTCAATGGCAGTTAGGTCAACAACTGTATTGTTGGTGTTGAGGAAGTGGCCCCCTTCTACACAGTAATTTCTTCCCTCAGTCTTTTCCATTCATAAATCCGTGCCAAAATGTACATGTCCTATTTGCCAGAGGCAATGTTAGCAGATGATTATTGGGTTCACCACCATATGGTTCTTGGCACTATATTTTAAAAAGGAAGCTCATCATCTGGAGAGTGTCTCTCCAAAGGAGAATTTCTAGAATGATCTGAAGCTTATGTCATTTCAATCAAGAATCTATAAATCATAAACAATCATTTATCAGGTCCTTACTATGAACTGGGAACATGAGCATATAAGAAAAGTAAACACAGTGAAAGAGTGTTTGGGAAATTTGAGGATATTTAACATGGGGAAGAGAAAATTAGGGAGAGGAGGAGGCATGAGAGATGTGACTGTTTTTAAAGAGGTATAACTATGAAAGAGGCATATGACTTCTTCAACCCCAGAGAGCAGAAGCAGAAACAGTGGGTGAAAGGTGTGAAGAAGACAACTGAAACTTATTTTCAAGGGGAAAGTGTCCTAAAAAGTAGAACTATGTGAATTTAGACAAGTCTAGGTTACCATTTCTTCATCATGGTATAGAGATGTAAAGAAAATTCTAAAATTTTAGAATGAGCTATATTATCATTACTGTATTTAAATATTATATAGAGCAGATATTGGGATGAGTTAGACTTCTAGCTGTGAAATTTTATGATGAAATAAATGTAAGGGCATAGGAACTTCACTGAAAAGATTCAACACCAAAGGAAATACAAAATCCTCTTTAAAGGCTTTGTTCATGGATTTGGTAGTGGGGGTTCAGCAGTGGGGACAAGAAGAATGCCAATTGTCAGCAAATTAATGTAAAACTAGTTGGAAACTTACCAAATATCTTCCAGTTACAGCAGGATAAGCAAGACATCAGTGTTAGCAGCAAACAAGTTCAATTTAAACTAATTTAATTTGACTTCTTTGATTATAGAAAAGCGGTTACAGGAAAATTAAATGGTAAAAATAATGATATTAGCAAATAGTGAAGGGACATGATAATCAATCAGTTTCTAAGGTACTGAGTCCCCAGTCTACATTTTAACTTCATTATTTTTTATAATAATTAATACTCATCATGACTGCTTACCCAGAAATTATCATTTGAGGATCTCAAAGCACCTTCCACAAATTAATGTGGTAGTTCTTATAAATAAGTCTTAGGAGGTCCAAAGGAAGCGGGCATGATTAAAGCCTTTCCCAGTTCAACAAAGACAATAAATAACTAATGTTCCCAGTTAGTGCCTATTAGTACCCAATGCCTTCATTCAAGTGCTATGAGGGCTGAATCATTGGAAAATATGATGGTATAGTGGGAAGACTATCAAAGTCAGAGGGCCTGGGTTGAAATTGTATCTCTGCCATTTACTATGCTATTTATATGTGATCTGGGCTAAGCCATAGGCTCATTGATCTAGAGTTGGAAGTACCTCAGATGCTAGCTTGCACATTTCCATCACACACACACACACACACACATACACACACACACACTTAAAAAATGTATCCATTATATAGATATAGATATAGATATAAATCGACCTCTATCTACATAAGTTCCAGTTCTTTAACTACTACAGCATTCAATCACTCAATATGACCATTATGGTGTGAAGAGCTCAGTAATTAGATAGACTGATTGATAGACAGAAAGACAGACAGAGAGATAGATAGATAGATAGATAGATGATAGATAGATAGATCTATGTAATAACTCTTTATTTTAAAAATATATCTCGGAAGAACTCACTATATAAGATGACAGAATTCCAAAAAGTCAAATTTCATGAAAATATACACTGCAATTTCTGTGTACAGTAGTTGTAGAGAAATTGGGAAGGCATTGGGGGAAGGATGAGCACAGTGTCTTCAATCACAAACCTAGAAGTTATTTGTGGCAAAAGGTTCCTGCTGGTCATGTTTTGTGAATCTAGTGTCAACATCAGGCAGAATGAAGACCAAAGGACCTCCAAAAACCTTGCATTAATTTCAATCAACTGACTTTGTACCAGCAGAGTAAGCTCAAAACCTTTATGGTCAGAAAGACATCTCTCTCTCTCTCTCTCCATCCATCCATCTATCTGTTCATCTATTTGTCCATCCATCTTTCTATCTATCTATCTATCCATCCATCTATCTATCTATCTATCTATCTATCTATCTATCTATCCATCCATCCATCCAACTATCTATCTATCCATCTATCCATCTATCTATCTATCTATCTATCTATCTATCTATCTATCAACTATTGAGCCCTTCACACTATAATGGTGATATTGAGGGATGGAATGATGTAGAACTTGGAGAACTGAGGCTTGAGTTAGAAACCTCTCTCAGACACTTACCATCTGTGTGGTCACAGGTAAGTCATTAACTTTTCTCACCTTTCATTTCCTCATTTGTAAAATGGAGGATAGGAATATCTTAACTAGCAATCTCACAGAAAGTCATTCAAAGATTTAATAACTAAGTAAATGTGAGCTGTTAGCAGTAGTATATATTGATTAAGAAAATACATGATGATAAAAAGATCTAATGAAACCTCTAACACTTCCAAATTAATTTCTATTTTATTAATCATAGCATTTATCTTTTCTTTAAAGCTATATGGATATTTGAAAGTCCTATTATTTACTCTGTCTGCAGAAGGCATCTTCACTTTAAAAGATGATATCGGATCACAGTGAATATTTAGTTGCTGGCAGCCAGCCAGTCAGACAGCAAGCATTTATTAAGCTCTTACTATGTGCTGAGATTTGGGTACTGTAGTAAGAGGTGGGGAGAGAACTGTGGGAAGATGGTGGAGCAGGTCAGAGAATTCCAAGCTCTCAAGATTTTCCCCCAAAAGAGTTAAAATAGCACCTATGGGCAAACAAAATGTGGGTGGAGATAAATAAGAACACGGGCATAACCTCCTGGGACAAGTTGAGAAGATCTGAAGAAAAATTCCAGGACTGGATTTAGTCCCTATAAAGACTAAATTCTTCCACACTAGGTTCCATTTTAACAACGAGCAAAAAGTCCTAGAATTAGTTGGTTTGAGAGGCTGCCTTGACCACAGGCAAAGGAACTTTTACCCCTGGGATAGTGAGGGGAGTTTGGTGTTTGAGCCCAGAACGATTGAGGTAACCTTGCCTGATCAGGAATACCAGAACCAACTGTGCTGTGAAGAGTAATGAGAGTGAGAAGGAGCCAACAAATGCCTGGTGAGTGCAAAAGCAGTAGGGCAGAAAGCAGTTGGCTGTGGGCACTTACAGGAGGTTGGAGGTTTGGCTTTGGTGTTGGCCTTGAGAGAAGTGAAGATCTGGGCTAAAAGGCACTATTTCCCATACTCCAGGGCCGGAGGTGATTAAGCTACTATCACAAAAAATGCACAGGCAAAGGAGAAAGAATCCAACCATAGAAAACTGTTATGGGAACAAAGATGGGTTCATCTTCACAGGAGGATATTGAAGTAAAGAAACGTCCAAAGAGTAATGTCACATGGTCACCTGCCACAAAAGAATTTATAGAAAATCTTTTAAAAGACTTCAAAAATCAAATGACAGAGATGGAGGAAAAAAGGAAAAAGAAAATAATGATCAGCCAAGAAAAACAAGAAGGGCAGGAAGTGAAAGTCAACCAATTAGAAAAATATACCCATAATCTTAAGGAAGAAATTGACCCCTAGAAAAGTAGAATTGGTCTAAGTGAAGCCAGTGAAATTATAAGAGATCAAGAAATGATTAAGCAAAATATGAATAAAGAAAAAATAGAAGACAAAGTGAAACATCTTAGTAGAAAAACAACAGGTTTGGAGAACAGATCAAGAAGAAAAAATATAAAAATAATTGGACTAACTGAAAGTCGTGAAAAAAAGAATCTTGACACAATAATGCAAGAAATAATCACACAAAACTATCTTGAAGCATTAGAACAAGGTAAGGAGGGGGAGGAAGTAGAAACAGAAAAAATCCACTGATCACCACTTAAGAGATCCTATGAGGAAAACTCACAGGAATATCATGGTCAAAATCAAGGACCCACGGCTTAATGAAAAATGAAATATTAAAAGAATCAAATTAAAAGAACATAAATATGTTGGTGCCACAATTAGAATTACACAAGACCAAGCAGTAGAGACATTAAGGGATAACAGGTCCCAGAACACAACACAGAACTGGACTCTGGCAAAAAATATATCATACCCTGCAAAGTTAAGTATTATCTTGAATGGAAAAAAACAAACATTTGATAAACTCTCAGACTTTCAAGACTTTATTTTAAAAAATCCAGAACTTAATAGAAAGTTCAATATACATGAAGTAAGAGAAATGTAAGGCACATAACAAAGACTCATCATAAGGGATCCATAAGGACAGACTGTTTACTTTTTTATATATGTAAGATGGATGTCTAAATTTCTTATCTTTTTTTAAACTTTTGTTTATTTTGTTTATTTTTTGGTTTACATCATTGATTTCCACAAGATTTTGAGTTACAAATTTTCTCACTGTCTTTCCCCAACCCACCACCCCAAAACAGCAATCACACTGTATACCCCTTCTTCCAATCTGCTCTCTCCTATATCCTCCCTGATCACCCCTCTAACTATCTGGTAGGAGAAGGTGGATCTCTCTGTCCCAGTGTCTGTATATCTAATTTCCCAGTTGCATGTAAATAATAATAATAATAATAATAATAATAATAATGATATACATATATATATATATTTATCATTTGATTTTAGAACTTTAAATTCTAGATTCTTTCCATTCCTCCTTTGTCACCCACCACCACTGGAAAGACAGGTAATTCAATACAGGCTGTACATGTGTAGTTACAGAGAACATCTCCACAATGAACATTGGTTTTTTTTTTTTTGAATTATAACTGTTTTTATTACTAAGTTTCAACACTATAAAGAGAAATTTCCATACATAAAAATGTGCAAAAATAATAGAACTGTATATGTATTCTACCTCATACCACTTGCTTTAAACATAGAATTTTATACTTTCAAAACAGTTCTGCTTGTCATGTTAGGAGTTGAATTTCGCTTCTGTGAATTTACACAAATTACAATGGATCTTTAAGACATTTTTACTATCACATTATTACTAACTCCCACCACCTTTCATTAATCTCCCTTTCTTCCTCCCAATTAAGAACATAAAAAGTAGAGGTGCAGTGAGGTGGAATAAGGTGGAGGGTTTCTATAATTAAAACCACAAAGTGGCCATGTCTTAAAAATCTATTTTCCATCTTCCCCACATCCCTTATGTGAAGGAGGGTAACATCTCTAGAATATTCTCAGGTATTTCTGGAGACTTGGTTGTTCAAAAGTTGGAGTATCAAAAGTTGTTTCTCTTTGCATTGTTGTACTGCTTTAAATTGTTCTCATTTTGCTTATTTCACTTTGCATCAGGTCATACCACCCAGGATTCCATGAAATCACCTTTCATTTCCCTTTCTAGATTTCTCTGAACTCCTGTGTTTGTATTCCAAACTTTCTACTCAGCTCAGGTCTTTCCATCAAAAAATCTTCAAAATCTTCCACTGTATTAAATATCAATTTTTTCCCATACAGGATTATACCGAGTTTTGCAGGGTAGCTTATTCTTGGTTGTAAACCCATCTTTCTTGCCATTCTAAATATTGAATTCCAAGATTTCCTCTCATTTATAGTTGAGGCTGCCAGATCTTGTGTGATCCAGAGTGTAATTCCTTGGTACTTGAACTGCTTCATTCTGGATTCTTGTAATATTTTCTCTTTGACATGGGAGTTTTGAATTTTGACTATGACATTTCTGGGAGTTTTTATTTGGGGATTTATTATAGGAGGTGACCAGATTCTTTCTATATTTATTCTGCCTCCTGGTTCTAATAAATCTGGGCAATTCTCTTTTATGATTTCCTGAAATATGGTATCCAAGCTTTCTACTATATCAATGTTTTCAGGGAGCCCAGTAATTTTTATATTATCTCTTCTTGACCAGTTTTCCAAATCAGTTGTTTTTGTCACCAAGTATCTTACATTTTCTTCTTTGAGTTTTTCAATCTTTTCATTTTGTTCTAGTATTTCCTGCTGTCTTGTGGAGTCATTGATTTCGGTTTGATCTATTCTTGTTTTCAAGGACTCAACTTCTTGCATAAGGTCTCCCATTTTCTCTTCTAAGTGATCTATTCTACTTCCAATTCTTTCTTCCAGGTCTTTTATTTCATTTATTTCTTCCTTCATTTCTTCTAGGAATTCTTGTAGCCCCTGTGGGAAATCCATTTTTTCCTTTGAATCTATGTTTTTTAGAGTTGTTACAGAATTGCTTTCCTCTTTTGGAAGATCTCTAGACTTGATACTGGTTGATAATTTCATCTTTAATGTATTTATCTCTCCAGGCTTAGTTTCTAAATTGAGGCTTTGTGCTAGGGGCAGGCTATGTCCCCTGCTAGGTTTCGAGGTGGCTTGACTAACCAGGCCTGATCTCATTCTCAATTCCCTGGGTTCTTGCGCTACCTTCCACATCCTGGGATTAGGCTTCTTTGGATTTTTGAGATTTAGAACTGAACTCTCAGCACTCTAACACTTCCAAGCTCTCCACCCCAGGGAAAAAGTGTTTTTGCAGGCAATAGTCTACATGAACCCCTTGGTTGGACTGGAAGATGTAGATCCTCATTTTATTTCCAGTCCCCTGTTTTCTATTGCTTTTCTATTTTTTTCCCCAGATCTCTGGTGGAAGAAATCACTAACTTTTAGTTTCTTACTAGATCTCAGCTTAGAGATTTCATGAATTGTTGGAGTAGATATGCAGGAGGTGGGTGATCTGCCTTGAGTATCAAAGTTCAGACAGCTGATGCTGGATGCTTACTTGTTGGAAATGTTGGAGAAGGAATTCTTGTCCAGAAATTAGCTGGCTTAGATGACCTCTTCCAACTATGAAACTCTTTATCTACTCAAAAGGAGTAACCTCACAAAAAGTTCCTCTTCTCTCTGATGTTGCTGGAAGAATTCCTATTTCCGAATTCAGGTCCCTCAAAGAGTCAGGATGGTGATTTTCTGAGATGAGAGAATGGTAAAACTATCTCAACACTTGATAAAAAGCTGGAAATTACCTCACTGCCCTCCTTGGAGTAGGTAGGTAGGTATCTCTAAAGAGTCTCTGACTCTCAGGAAAGGATTCCGCCTTCACTCCCTTCCCCCTAACCAACTTCCTTCTCAATGATGTCCCTCCTCCAAGGCTTCCAATCCACAATGGACATATTGTGAAAGACTGATTATATTTCCTTCCTTTCTATCCCACCCTCCACTTGTTCTATTCTCTCCTTTGTCCCTGTCCCTTTAAAGAAGTATGTGCTTCTAACAACCCTCCCCCCCAACCTGCCCTTCCCTCCATCATCCCCCTTCTCATCCCCTCCCCCCTACTCTCCTGTGAGGCAAGATACCCAATTTAGAGTGTATGTCATTCGCTCCTTAAGCCAAATTCAATGAGAGTAAGGTTGACCCATTCCCTTTTTGCCTTCCTGTTCTTCCCCTCCATTGTGACAGTTATCCCTTGCCTCTTCTATATGAGATGATTAACCCCATTCTGTCTCTCCCTGTCTCCTTTCATTCTCTTCCTCTCCCACCGCTTAATTACACCTTTTAAAATATCATCCCTTCCTATTCAATTGATCCTGTGCCCTCTGTCTACATACACATAAATACCTGCACTCACATATGTATTCATATGCATATATACCCTCCTATATAGATATATGTGTATGTATACATATATATACATTTATATTCCCTTCATCTATCCTCATACTGAGAAAAGTTTCACAAGTTACAATGCTCA
>JAQQSU010011061.1:0-12265 GCA_028627135.1 Pseudochirops cupreus
GCCATCTTGGCTCCGCCCCCCTATTTTATTTTTTATTATTTAATTTATTTTTAGTTTTCAACATTCACTTCCACAATAATTTGAGTTCCAAATTTTCTCCCCTTCTCTCTTCCCTGTACCATAAGATGGCATGCATTCTGATTACCCCTTCCCCTAACCTGCCCTCCCTTCTATCCCCACTCCCTCCTTTTCTTATCCCCTTCCCTTCTATTTTCTGTAGAACAAGATAGATTGCTATACCCCATTGCCTGTATATCTTATTTCCCAGTTGCATGTAAAAATAATTTTTAACATTTATTTTTTAAAGTTTTGAGTGCTAAATTCTCTCCCTTCCTCCCTCTCCACCCATACTCATGGAGAAGGAAAACAATTCAATGCAGGTTATACATATGTGGTCATGTAAAATTTTTCCATAATAGTCATGTTGTGAAAGACTTACTATATTTCCCTCCATTCTATCCTGCCTCCCTATTTATTCTGTTCTCTCCTTTGACCCTGTCCCTCCTGTAAGGTGTTTGCTTCTGATTACTTCCTCTCCCAATCTGCCCTCCAATCTATCATCCCCTCCTCTCTATCCCCTTCCCCCCTACTTGCCTGTAGGGTAAGATAGATTTCCATACCCAATTGAGTATGTATGTTATTCTGTCCTTCAGCCAAATTCAAAGAGTTGGGTTCACTCATTTCTTCTCACCTCCTCCCTCTTCCTCTCCACTGTAAAAGCTTTTCCTTGCCTCTTTTATGTGAGATAATTTATGCCATTCTACCTCTCCTTTTCTCCTTCTCTCAGTACATTCCTCTCTCACCCCTTGATTTTATTTTTATATATCATCCCTTCATATTCAACTCCCCCTGTGATCTGTCTATATATTAGGATAGTTGGGGGAAATATATATATATATATTTCTATATCTATATCTATATCTATATTTCCCCCAACTATCCTAATACTGAGAAATGTTTCATGGGTTACAAATATCATTTTTCCATGTAGGAATATAAACGGTTCAACTTTACTAAGTCCCTTATGGTTTCTCTTTCCTGTTTACCTTTTCATGCTTTTCTTAAATCTTGTGTTTGAAAGTCAAATTTTCTATTCTGCTCTGGTCTTTTCATCAAGAATGCTTGAAAGTCCTCTTGACTTTGACTTTCTTGAATATCCATTTTTTCCCCTTGAAGGGTTATACTCAGTTTTTCTATGTAGGTGATTCTTGGTTTTAATCCTAGCTCTTTTGCCCTCTCGGATATCATGTTTCAAGTCCTCTGATCCTTAATGTAAAAACTGCTAAATTTTGTGTTATCCTGATTGTGTTTCCACAATTCTTGAATTGTTTCTTTCTGGCTCCTTCGCAATATTTTCTTTTTGACCTCAGAACTCTGGAATTTGGCTACAATATATCTAGGAATTTTCCTTTTGGGATCTCCTTCAGGAGGTGATTGGTGGATTCTTTTGATCTCTGTTTTACCCTCTGGTTCTGGAATATCAGAGCAGTGTTCCTTGGTAATTTCTTGAAAGATGATGTCTAGCCTCTTTTTTTGCTCACGGCTTTCAGGTAGTCCAGTGATTTTAAAATTATCTCTCCTGGATCTATTTTCCAAGTCAGTTGTTTTTCCACTGAAATATTTCACATTGTCTTCTATTTTTTTATTCTTTTGGTTTTGTTTTATAATTTCTGGATTTCTCATAGAGTCGTTAGCTTCCATTTGCTCCATTCTAATTTTGAAAGAATTATTTTCTTCATTGAACTTTTGAACCTCCTTTTCTATTTGACCAATTCTGCTTTTTAAGGCATTCTTCTCCTCATTGGCTTTTTGGACCTCTTTTGCCATTTGTGTTAGTCTATTTTTTAAGGTGTTATTTTCTTCAGTATTTTTTGAAGTCTCCTTTAACCAGCTGTTGATTCATTTCTCATAATTTTCTTGCACCACTTTCATTTCTCTTCCTAATTTTTCCTCAACTTCTCTTAATTGATTTTCAAAACCATTTTTGAGCTCTTACATGGTCTGCAGCCAATTCAAATTTTTCTTGGAGGCTTTGGATGTAGGACTTTTTTTGTCTTTTTCTGGTTGTATGTTTTGATCTTCTTTGTCACCAAAATAAGATTCTATAGTTTTATTTTTTTCTGCTGTTTGCTCATTTTCCCAGTCAAATACTTGACTTTTCAATTCTTTGTTAAGATAAGACTCTTCTTCTAGTGTGGAGTATGTACTGTCCCAAGCTTCAATGGTTTGGTGCAGCTATTTTTAGGCCTATTAGGGACCTGTAAATTTTCAGTGCTTCCAAGGTGATATGATCAATGAAGTGTTTACTCCCCTCCTGGCCTGTGCTCTGGTTTGTGAGTGACCACAAGCACTCTTTTCTGCTTTGGAACTATGAGGAGGATTCCCTCTCAACCACCACCAGAAGCTCTGCCGTGCCAGCACTCCTTCTCGCCCCAGGACTGCCACCCAGGACTATGGCCTACATCCAAGCACAGGCCAAACAAGATAATCCTGCCTCCATGCCACCAAAGAGATCCCTCCAATCCCCCTCTCATCATCCACTCTGTCCCTGTACAATCTGTGGGTTGAGAGCTCCAGAAGCAACCACTGCTGTTGCCACTACTGCCACTGCTGATGTGTGGTTGGGGTCAGACTGTGCTTCTCTTTCACCCAAGTCTGACAGACCTTTCCTACTGACCTTCTAAGTTGTCTGATGTTTGTGGGGTGGGAAGTCTGGAAATTGCCACAGCTGCTAGCGATTCAGTTCCTTGAGGCCTTCTCTGGGTTTGCTGGGGCCTTGTCTATGTTGGTGTGTTTTGTACAGGACTGTGTTTGACTGCACTCCTCTTTCAGACTGGTGCAATAAAACTTTCCTGTAGACCTTCCAGGTTGTCTTAGGCTGGAAATTTGTTTCACTCTGTCATTTTTGTGGATTCTATTCCTCTAGAACAGTAGTTCTCCACCTGTGGGTTATGTTCAATTTAAATACATCCTGCATATCAGAAATTTACATTACAATTCATAACAGTAGCAAAATTACGGTATGAAGTAGCAACAAAAATAATTTTATGGTTGGGGGTCACCACAACATGAGGAACTGTATTAAAGGGTCATGGCATTAGGAAGGTTGAGAACCACTGCTCTATAATTTGTTTAGAATCTTTAAAAAAAATTTTTTTTTTACAAATATTTGGAGGGGTTTGGGGCAGAGCTCAAGCAAATCCCTACTTTTGCTCAGCCATCTTGGCTCTACTTCTCAATAAACATTTATTGCGCACCTACTTGCAGTAGGCCATGGGAATATAAAATAAAAAAAAATTATAGATCATGTCCTCAGGGAGCTTACTTTTTGCTGAAATGCTTAAGAAGCATTTACTGTGATTGAAAAAAATATACTTTTTATGAAGGGAAAGCACTATCTGAGTAGGATAGCTGACTATTACTATGTGATAGGTAACATGAAGATAAGAAATGCATTAAACCAATGAATGATGTTAACAAGCATTTACTGAATGCCTGCTATGTGTCAGGTACTCTGCTAGTCAAAAGAGATAGATACAAATACTACAAACATAGCAACTGGACTTACTAAAATTTTCTGAAGATCATAAGCATTCCCTACATAATGAGACCTACTCTAGCTTGACTTAGACTGGAGAGGGCAATTGAAGAGAGCAATAGTTTCATGGAAATAGCTATATGACTTTTCATCAGATACCTTTGTGAAGAGCAGTGGGGAAATTTTAATTTCAAGTGTGCTCTACATTATGGAGTCAGTATAGTTGATTACAACTGAAGCATAGAGGTTAAGAGTAAGGTGAGTCACTCCACTGTAGTATGGAATTGGAACTCTGATATTTATTCAAGAACTCTCAAGGCCACAAATGGACTTAGATAGGAAACAAGGTTTTTAGTTGACATCAAATAAAGATTTGTTGGATGAATGAATGACTTAATAAGAGATTGTTAAATAATATTGTGCATGTGAACTTTGGACCCCATTTCATAAGTGACATTTTTACCTGGTCTATGGAAATATGTCTATAGACCAACTCCAGAAAAAAGGAACAAGTGAAATTCAGAATATTAGTAAGGGGAGCATTTACTCTTAATTTGCCAAGAAGATTAATAAAATCTTATAACATCAAGAAATTCCAAAAAGGTGAACTCAAATCAAGGAAACTTTTAAGGTTGTCACACTTTTCTTTAACCTCCATGGAACATTTTGAAGATTTAAAAATCTCATAAAAAATTCTAAAAGGAAAATACTCAAACATCCTCTATCCTTTACCTTTCCAACCAATTTTCCTTTGAGAAAATTATTCACTCTGAGAACTCTGCATAGCTTACAGCCTTCTTCAATAGAAGTCTATCCACTGAGTCTCTTACGGGTGAGGGAGGAGATAGTTGGCATATTCTTGTTCCTTGCTTTGGTTTCCAGATCATCCCTTACCTGTTATCTCTCAATAATTTCTCTGTTTTTAATTTCTTGAAATCTACCAGTTGTAACCTACCTTCTTCCCATGTCTGTTATTCTGATATATGGTTCTTCCATTAACTTTCTCCATGACTTCAATAGTTGGTTCACAGTTTCCCTCTCTAGTCCTTGGAGGTGATACAATTCTAGGAGATAGTGAGGTTTACCTAGTTTATGACTGCTGTAGAGGAGAAAGTCACTAGCATTTAGAAGTTAGGAAGTTAGAGATTTGTTTGGAGGCATTAAAAACCTTTAATAATCAGACACCAGCCTACTTTTTTAGGGTAATCTCATGTATACTGCTATTTATTCTTTGCTCTACACAGTTTGTATGACTGTTCTCCCTCAGCTATGCCAAACATGTAGTATGCTCATTTGCTTTTGCTGGCATAGTATTCAGTGGCTGAAGTTCCCTTTACCCCATTTTAGTCTGTTCAATTCCTCCCTGTCATTTAAGTCTGTTTTACAAAATTCTCTCTTCTATGTTGGCTTCCTTTCTTTATTTCTTCTTTCTCCTTGCCACAAAGTTGACAATAACTTTCCGCTTATGACACAGATTTCCAATGCTTAATAAATGTTTATTGAATTGAATAGTGGGCAAAAAGCAGCTTGTGTTTGTATTGCATCTACATTTTAGGAGAGTATTGGTCTTGTACAGATTTTGGATTTTCATATCTGAAACAAATTTCTGAACAAAATAGGTGCATGCTAAATGTTTCTTTAATGAATGAATGAGAAGAAAAATAAAACACTAACCAAAAGTAGGAAATAGTTTTTAAGTTAAAAATGATTAAATACTCTAACTTCATTGGCGAGGGTAGCTTAATGTATGGACATTGAATTGTCCAGAACCAAAAAATATGTATCCCTGAGGTATACATGATGGTGAGCTCCTCTGATGGTCAGCAGAAGGAGAAAGGTGATGGTGATTTAGGGAAGGGGGGAGAAAATAATTAAAGAGAGGAAGATATAATTATTCTAAGGTCCCTTGTGATGATTTTTTAAAATTAGAATTTGTTCCTGTTTTCTCTGTAAACATAGTACTTTGCCTCTCTATTTGTTTTAACTTAATCTACTTGAATGTGAATCTATTCCCAGAGGCTCTCTTTCTTTCACAGTCAACATCTCTTCTATTTGTTACCTCCTTCCTTAGTGTTGGAGTTTTATTTAACTTAGTAGTTCCCTTTTCTTTCTTTCATTCATCCACTTATATAATTCTTCACCTTTACTCCCCTCTTATTTAAGTAGTCAATTAACAAATCTCTTTCTCTTCTCTCCTTCAACTTGTTTCATTCATTAGTTTTGAAAATTTTATTTTGGCTCTTTTTCAAAAAAGGGTTTTCTTTCTCTCATTCTCTTCATTATTTATCTTCCACTTCTGCCTCTTCTAGACTTTTTTCTTTGGTTCATAGTCCTTATATTTATTTAATCCTTCTTTAGTCTCTGTATTTCCCATGGAATTAAGGCTTTTGAACTTCCTTTTTCATCTGGCCAGTTCTGCTTTTTCTCCTCATTGGCTTTTTGGACCTCTTTTGCCATTTGAGTTAATCTATTTTCTAAGGTGTTTTTTTTTTCAGTATTCTTTTGTGGCTCCTTTAACAAGATATTGACTCATTTTTTATGATTTTCTTGTATCACTCTCATTTCTCTTCCAAATTTTTCCTCTAATTCTCTTACTTGATTTTCAAAATTCTTCTCGAGCTCCTCCATGGCCTGTGACCAATTCATATTTTTCTTGGAGGCTTTCAATGCAGGAGTTTTGACTTTGTTGTCCTCTTTTGGTTCTATGTTTTGATCTTTCTTGCCAAAGAACAATTCTATAGTCTGTTTTTTTCCTACTGTTTGTTCATTTTGCCAGCAAATTACTTGACTTTTGAGCTCTTTGTCATGGTAGAACTTTGCTTCTAGAGTGGAGAGTGCTTTGTCTCAAATTTCTAGGGTTTTGTGCAACTGAAGAGCTTCTTCTAGGCACCAGCCTTAGAACCATGAGGAGGACTGCCTCCCCACAGCCTCAACAAACTCCACCATGCCAGCACTCCTCACTCCAGAACTGCCACCCAAGACTGCAACCCAGATCAAAACAGGGCAAAGCCAAAGAATCCTGCCTCAGTGTCAGTAAAGAGAGTCCTGCAATTATCCTCTGGTCAGCCACTTGGTTCACCCACTATCTGTGGGCCTGGAGCCTCAGTAGCAGCCACTGCTGCCATTTCTGCTGCTGTTGCTGCTGCCGCTGCAGCTGCTACCTTCACTGCCTAGGGGTAGGGGCTTGACCACACTTTTCTCTCACCCAGGTCCAACATAGTTTTCCCACTGACTTTTTACTTTCTATTTGGTGTTTATGGGTTGAGAGGGTGGGAAACTGCCACAGCTGCCAGTGATTCAGTCCCCTGAGGTCTGCTCCAACCCTGTCTGTGCTGGTGCAGCCCACACAGGACTGTGCTCCGCTCCTAACTGGATGTGATAGACTCTTCCTTTCGTTTTGCCAGGCTGACTTCCACTGGAGATGTATTTCACTCTGTCATTTTGTGGGTTCTGTAACTCTAAAATTTGTTTAGAGTCATGTTTTTACAGGTATTAGAGGTAATTGGGGATAAGGTCAAGTAAGTTCTTGCTTTTACTCTGCCGTCTTGACTCCAACCCCTGAGCAGTTTCCTTGCATTATTTCTATATGGTATTATGCTGTCCATGTTTTTTGACTTGCTTTGTTCTTCCAGAGAACCTATAAACCTTGCATTATCTCCATGCATCTAATCTTTCAGATCAATCTGTTTTGCTTTTATGGAGATCATGTTTTCTTTCCATATTATTCCTTTTTGCTTTTCTTTTTTCTAAATCATCTTTCATGTCCTGTATATTTACGTGTCCAATCATTTAATCCCTTTTCTGTGTCTTTGTTGAGAATTGCCACCATAAATTCAAGGTTTTCTATTCTAGCAATTATTTCTTCTGTACAGGCCACAAATTATGCTTTCATAATTCTCATTTCTCTCTTAAACCAGTTAGGAACATTCTGCTATATTTCCATTCTCTTTTGGGGATTCACAGGGTCCTCTGACTCATCAGGTATTGATTCATTTTCCTTTGTCTTGCAATATTTATTCAGAGATGCCTGAAATCTTAGGTAATCTGAAGGCTGCCTACCCTTCTATTTTTAACATCTTCCTTGGCCTTTTATCTGTTTACGCTTAAGGTCATCAGTTGAGTTTTCTTCTAACTGAGGTCTTTGATAATTTCAATCTTTCCCCTTAATTTCTCTTTATTGCTCACTCTATTATTCCTTTCTTTCAATTACAGTTTCTCTGGTGGCTGGACCTCAAAGTCATCTTGGTCTCCTCCCATCCTGGGACAGACATGTTTTGCTATAGTTTCTACCTCAAATGACTTCTGAGGGGACAGTGCTGCCCCCAGCTGGATCCTAGCTTGTTTTCTTAAGGTTTAGTGGAATATTGTCCAGCCACACATTTCTCCTGTCCCAGTTCCTTCTGTTCTTCAGTTCTGTGCTTAAGACCTGTTATAGTGCAGAGGGTTGCCATGTTGCTGTCCTAGCCAGAGTAAGATCATGCCTTTTGGTTTTACTGACATTGGGAGGAGGGAGGGCAGAGTTGTGTTCTGTTCCAAGTCTGTGGGCTAGTTTTTGCAGCCCTACTTACATAGTGGGCAGTCAGGAAAGGAATTCTGAGTGAGAAAGTTAGCAGGGTTAGTGATTCGTCTTCTATTGCTGTTAGTTCATTGAAGTGTTACCTCAGTAGGGTTCTTAATGTGCTGGCCATGGAGACAGTTGGAATTGCTTTGTCTTTTGTGTATAATTCTTGTTTTGGAGAGGTCTGAGATGTCAGGGAAACTGGGGAAAAATGTAGTTCTATATCTTGTTGATTCCATGACCTGGAAGTCCAAGATAATTAGTTTTTATTGACTATGTGCTTCAGGTAACTCAAACTTTATTGTAATTATTTTCTTAGGCATCAATGTTAAAATGACCATTCTCTAATTTTCAGAGTTTATATTTTCCTCCCAGTTTTTAAAGACAGGTAGAAACATGTTACGAAGGAAACAACAGTTGGATATGGAATCCTTAGACTTGAGTTCAAGTCACACCTCTGACATTTTACTGCTGTGTGATTATAGATAAATGGCATTTGACTTCTCAGTTTTTTCACCAATAAAATGCTATACTTATCCCACAGACTGTCCTCACCAAAATACTTTGTAAACTTTAATATAAATTACTATTATTTATTCCTTTTACTCCTCTATGAGCTTTTGATTGGAAAGACAATCCAAAGGGAATTGGATCAGAATATTCCTCTGACTATATATACTGTAAAATTATTTAAAGGAAGTTGAAATGTGTTCATCTAATCATAGCCTCCTCTGTATTTAAGGTTGGTATATTTCAAAATATTGTAAATTTTTAACCTTAAATTGTAAAATTGTAGATTCTGTATGAGAACCTTATTAATAATTTCTAAACTGCTTCTAAACCACTGGAAAAAAAAACCCATTATTAAAATGCCAGAACATCTACGAAAGAGCTTCACACAGCAAGCTAATCACCAATTCCTATAGTTGGAAACAAGAAAAAAAAGGGTATATGTAGAACTCTGGAGTCGGGAAGAAGAATTCAAATCTGGCCTGAGACTTACGAGCTGTGTGAGCCTGGGCAAATCGTTTAACTCTAATTTTCATAACATCTCAAGCCAACATGTAGCCTCAGTTCCTCATCTTTAAAATGAACTAGAGAAGGAAATGGAAAATCACTGTATTATCTTTGCCAAGAAAATCCCAAATGGGGTCACAAAGAGTCAGATGTGACCAAAATGACTCAAGAACAACAACATATATTGCGTGCCCCAAAAGCCTTAGTGCAATTTACATACGTAAGCTTTAATGTACATGTTTTATATGCATATGAGATGTCTATATATATAACTTATTTTTGGTCATAAAGTTATTATTTTGTATTATTATCTGAACAGGACTTGATAATACTACTTTGTTTTCTTGTTTAGATCATCCTCTGTTTGTCCCAAAAATGAAGACCTTCACAATATTGGCATTTATGTTAGAGACATTCATGGCCAAACATCTGTAGAGCTTGCACTACAGTTCAAGGACAAGTTGGAAGAATTCATTAATGTCTTGAAGAAATTGTAAGTGCAAACATTTTGCTTTTTATTTGAGAATGACATCAATTTATTAGATAATCTGGAGTGACACTGACAACCTTCTTGCGAACCTGGCAGTGTCAATGATTTCTGATGGGCTAGGAATAGTAATGATTTAATTTTTATTGTGTATAGAAATTTGTGTGCATAAATTTTAGGATGTACCAGTAAAAAAATGAAAAGCATATTATTTAAAACAATGCAGCTGCAAAGCTATATATGTATGTATGTATAAATAGATATATTATATTATATAATTGCTTCACTTCTTGAGAATGTATAGCTATGATATAACTAGCCTCCAAATCTTAAGAGGAAGTTAAAGGATGACGGGTGCCCATTGCTTTCCTTATTGACCCCCATCCATTTTTCCTAAATCTTTTAAATCTATAGAATTCTTTAATTTCTATGAAGTGATCTGGACTAGGATTAGAGCACAGCTGGTTCATTGCAAGAGTTGTGGACCATAGTGGGCAGAATCCAGTTGCGAAAATTGTACTGTGAATGAAACAAGGTTCTTGGAAAAAGGTCCAAAGTGGAAAAATAGTTCGGTCAGGCCTGAGAATTGGGCCAAAGGAAAAGTGTGTCTTAGAATTGAGGTTGGGTCTGGAACTGAAAATATAAGCAAGAATGAGAGTGAGAGGAGCATTCTTACTGAGACTGAAATTGTGGCCGAAGCGAGAATTGTGGCTGAATGTGTTATCAGAGGTATTCTGGAGCTTTAGGTGATTATATATAAATTGATATAATTTATTTTTCAAAAGACACTATAACAATAAATTTCATTCAAGATCCTATGATGGAATTTAAATTTTTATGGAATCTCTCAAGACTGTATTGTATTAAAATGGGGGAAAAAAAGGAAAATGTTTTTCTACTAAAACTAAAACTTGCAATTTTCTCAAAAAGAAATGATAAGACCTGGGATGAATTAGAGGCCAGAAATGTTTACTTATTTTTTTGCCTGTTACAAGAATGGAGCAAAAAAAAATATCATGGATCCAGGGGAAAGAATAGGAAGAAAAGAGATGTCTAGAGAAAGAAATTTTTTACCCAAACAACTAAGAAAGTTGAATTACCTTTGACTATCCAAAGGAGGGTATCAAAAAGGACTGTTAGATTTAGTTCTAGCAAGAGTTGTTGAGAAGATCTGTTCCAGACCAACACTCTTCTTTGATAGATTAGGAAATTATTGGCCAGAGAGTTGAAGGAATTTACCCAAAGTCACACAATGAGGGAAGAACTAGAACGAGGACTAAGTGTTTGGTTCAACGGAATCCATCTCTTACAATGAATTAATTTAAATTGAAAATTGTGAGGAAACTAGGTGAGGAAACTCATAAGGGGTTGTGACCCACAGTTTAAGAAGTGCTAAGGGGTGGTGAGTGGAAAAGGTTTAAGAAGCCCTGGACTGTAGTGGATAGAGTGATGTATAAAAAGTTTGAGAAGTATAATTTCTAGGCAATTAATCACTTTATTAATAATGCCAGCATTTTATTAAAAAAGGAATCGTCATTTTGACCATCTCTTTCAGACCAGAGACGATCATGGCAGCAGGCTCATGGCTTGTATGCCCTTTGAAAAGAGAGTGTACCAGAAGATGGCAATCAACTCTGATTGGTTAACAATTAATGATAGGTGGACCAATTCTAATGAGGAACTGGGAGAGTGACTTCTTGTCTCCCTTAGACAATGGGACTTACTACCTTTACCCAGACCACCCCACAGTCTTGGACAACCTAGATAGAGAATCTACTGGGTTCAAATTAGCTTGAGTGGAACCCAGAAGTCAGGAATTCATTTTCCCATCAGAAGTTTGATCTAGTTGAGTGGAGTAGTAATACCTAGAAGGAGGAGAATGTTAATACTGTCTTCCCTCAGCCCTGTCCTTAAGACACTGGGTTTTGGATAAGGAAATAGCACAGGGGAAGAAGTTTGGATCTCCTTAGTTCTAATAACTGGCTATTAATATGAGAGAGAAATAATAATTTATCTCAATAGAGTACTAAACTTGGAGTCAGGAGGACTCAGATTCAAATCCTGCCCCAGTCACTTACTCATTTTGTAACGTCATGTAAATCAGTTTACCATTCTTAATCTTAGTTTGTTCTTCTGTAAAATAGAAATAATAGTGGCATTTTCTTTACGAGGTTGTTGTGAGGGTTTAAATGAGATTACACACACACACACACACACACATACACACACACACATACACACACGCACACACACATACACACACACACACGCACACACGCACACACACGCACACACACACACACGCACACACACGCACACAATGCACGCACACACATACACACGCTCACACGCACACACACGCACACACGCACACACGCACACATGCACACACATACACACATGCACACACACATACACACACGCACACACACGCACACACGCACACACGCACATACATACACACACGCACACATGCACACACATACACACGCACACATACACACGCACACACACGCGCGCGCACACACATACACACACACGCACACACATACATACACACACACGCACACACACGCACACACATGCGCACGCACACACACGCACACACGCACACACACATACACACATACACACACACACACGCGCACACACACACGCACACACA
>JAQQSU010011062.1:0-12265 GCA_028627135.1 Pseudochirops cupreus
CCCCCCCCCCCCCCCCCCCCCCCGCCTCCAGGAACCATTCATCCTATACTTCACTTATCCTTCAGAATGTAAGCCCCCTGAGCTGTTATGAAACTTAACTGACCTTTACTACTCAGTTGGCACTTGGAATTTTGTTAATTCACCCTTTCATTTGTCCTGTCTTCCCCAACTAAATTCTTTGTGAACAGTGCTGTACCCATAATAGTCATTCATTTGTTTGATTTTTATAAGTTGATAGACAGTAGCTGTATACTTGGCTATGATTTAGGACCATTTATCTCGCTTTTTTATTGTTCTTTCCTCACGTAGCTTATTATTTCCTTAGTACATGAAGTTATTCTTTTGAGGGGGTGGGGGGAGGCAAGGCAATTTGGGATTAAGTGATTTGCCCAAGAGCACAGAGCTAGTAAGTATGTCAAGTGTCTGAAGTCAAATGTCTGAAGCTGAATTTTAACTCAGGTCCTTTGGACTCCATACTCTATTCACTGTGCCACTTAACTTCCCCCCCCTCCCCCATGAGGTTATTATTGTGATTTTTTTAAATTCTTTTTTTTCTTTTTGGAAGGAGAAAGGCAGGGCAATTGGGGTTAAGTGACTTGCCCAAAGTCACACAGCTAGTAAGTATTAAGTGTCTGAGGTCACATTTGAACTCAGGTCCTCCTGACTCCATGACCAGTGCTCTATTCACTGCGCCACCTAGCCACCCCTATTATTATTTTTTTTTTCTTTTTCAGTTTTCAGCATTTATTTCCACAAGATTTTGAGTTACAGATTTTCTCCCCATCTCTGTCCTACCCCTCCAAGCCCTCTCTTATATCCTCTCATCTCTCCATCACCCCCTCTCCCCCTTACTTTCTTGTAGGACAAGATGGATTCAATGAGGTTATTCTTAAAAACTTTTATCTTGAGAGCATATCTTGGTAAACTGTTAATGCTCAATTTTTTTGTCTAATTTTAATGCTTTATTATTACTTGGAGTATGAATTAGTTAAAATAAAACAAGATACTCCCCAGTCTCATTTGTAGGAACTTGATATCTCTCCACATTCCACTCCTAAAGAGCCATCCCACATAAAAATATAACAATTTTAAACATAAAATAGATGAAATTAAAAAAAAATTGGTATAATTGATCAATACATTGAAAAAATCTGAAAATACATGTGACGTGCAACACTTGTGGATGTGCCACCTCTGCAAATGAGAGTGGGAAAACCTTAAATATCTATCTTTTGAGCTGTGCTTGTTCTAAATATCCCGTTCACTTTTAATTTTTCGGTATGTGCTGCTTTTTTGAATTTACATTGTTATAGTCATGTGTATTTTTCTTGGCTCTGCTTATTTTGCTGTATCAGCTTATATATATCTTTCCATATTTTCTGTATTTGACTCATTCATCATTTCTTACAGCACAGCAATATTCTATTACGCTAATGTAATGAAATTTGTTTATCTGTTCCCCATTTGTTGGGCAGCTGCTGTTTCCAATTCTTTGCTATCACTCTTTTGTTATTCTTGTCATTAAAATTTTGAATAAACTGACTTAAAACTATTTTATTCACAGGTGAAGTACTAAAGTATAGATTACTGACCTGATAATAAAAATCTGCAATAAAATGGCAATGTCTAGGGTACCCACCCCACCTCCACCTGGAGAGATGACCTGTGGGCCTATAGCCGAAAGTTGGTGTTATACACAGGCAAGTACACTTTACCAAATACCTTACTTTAAACTTTAAAACAGTAAGATAACTGGTTTCTAAGAAAAACATTTTCTGGACTCTGAACATTTTTGGGGAGAAGCAAAAATGTAGAGTACATTAGGAGTTAGGAAAGCCTTAAATGAAGTCCTTCATCTGATCATAGTACCTTATCTGTTAGACAGACTTGTAAATTTCAGAGAAAGTACAGATATATATTGGTAGAAGGAGTTAGTATGATCTCCTTGTGACATCATAGGTTTTATGTCTTTGCCTGCTCCCACCCCAAAAGCTGTATAACCCATATGAAAGATGTAGAAAAAAACTTAGAAATGTAATTTTTTTTTACTTTTTTAGGTTAAAGTAGTAAAATTTTCCTACATGTGGACCATTAATAACTTCAGTTTTTGTAGAGAAGAAATGGGTGAAGTTTTAAAAAGTTCTACATTTTCATCAGGCCCAAATGACAAAATGAAATGGTAAGACTTTTTGTTACAAACTACTTTATACTGCTAATTTTTATTTTATGATATACGTCAGTAAGGAATGGACTACATTTGAAGTAAATTCTTTGTGCTGTGGAAAAATTAAAGGATTGTAGATGACTTAGTAGAGATACCATTTGTATCATATAATATAAATTATATTTTCTTTGTAGCTCACTTTAAAAGAAACTTTTAAATTCTCAAATTCTCCATATGAACTTGTTTTATTTTAGGTGCCTGAGAGTAAATCCAAAGGGATTAGATGATGAAAGTAAAGACTACTTGTCCTTATATTTGCTTTTAGTCAGCTGCCCCAAAAGTGAAGTTCGAGCGAAATTCAAGTTTTCCCTTCTAAATGCTAAAAGGGAAGAAACAAAAGCAATGGGTAAGTGATTTTACAAAGAGATTAATAAAAGGAAATCGCTGTGTTAATTTAAATCCTACTGTCACTGCTGTGCTTTTCCTACTTCCCTTCACCTGCAGTCCTGTATCCTACCTCCACCCCCCAAAAAACTAAACCAAAACAGACAAACAAAAAACCAAGTAACAACATGGGGTTTTTCATTTATTTAAGATTAGATTTAGATGATAGCAAGAAATTGTGGTTGATGACATTAAACTATTTCCAACAAGCTAATATTTTAAAATGCATACATAAGCACGTCTGCACATGCTTCCAGAATGTGAGACATGGAAGGAACTCAGTGACTGTCTAGTCTAACCCACATCTGACTAAGAATCTCCTCTGCATTATCTCTAGTAAGATGTCATTTTACTCTTTCCAGAAGACCTCAAATGAAAGGAACCACTTCCATTTTTTCATAGCTGTCATTGTAAGGTAGCCTTTACTTAGTTGGAGCCTACATTTCCCTCTCTGTAACTATTACCAGATATTCTTAGGCCCTCTGGGGTTGAGCAGAGCCAGCATAATTCATTTTCCACATGATAGTCCATTCTTTAATTGCCTGAAAACAGATATTATCCACATCCAACCAAAACTTCCTATTTTATTATGAAATAATTTTTAAAAAAATTTTGGTTGGAAAATTTTGTATTTTATTAGATTCAGTTTAATATTATTTTCTGTTAAATTTTTTTTTGTAAATTATCATCCTGATGTGTTAACCATCTCCCTTATAACTTTGTCAACTACAGTTTTACTAAATAGGCTGTGTACTTTATAGAAGACATTTATAAAAATATTAACAGTGCATGGCAAAGGACAGCCCTTTTGGAAATGCCACTGAAGACTACCTCCTAAATTGACATCTCATTAATGACTCCTCTTTGAGTAAAATCATTCACTTATTTCTGAATCCACTGAAATGTTATTCTTCACTTTATCTTGTTTACAAGAAACAACTCGGGGTGCTTTGCTGGTATATAGGTAAATTATCTCTACGATATTCTGCCAGCCATGTAACCTTGAAAAAAAGATATATTTCCATGCCTTCTTCTTCGTGAGGCCATACGAGTTCCTTATTACCTCTCCTTTATTGGTGGAGGCAGTTAACTGGCACAGTGAGTAGAATACTGGTCCTGGACTCAGGAGGACCTGAGTTAAAGTCTGGCCACCTATACTTATAGTCCTGTAACTGGGCAAGTCACTTAACCTTTGTTTACCTCAGTTACTCAACTGCATAATAGGGATAATAACTGCACTTACCTCTCAGCATTGTTGTGAGGATCAAATGAGATTTATTTTTCACGTAGGGCAGTTGGGGTTAAGTGACTTGCCCAAGGTCACACAGCTAGTAAGTGTTAAGTGTCTGAGGCTGAATTTGAACTCAGGTCCTCCTGACTCCAGGGCCAGTGTTCTATTCATGGCACCACCTAGCCGCCGCCACATGAGATATTTTTAAAGTGCTTAGTGCACAGTGCCTGACACTGGTAAGTTGCTATATAAATGCTTATTTCCTTTCTTCATCCACCCTTAACAAAATATTAAATAATTTTACCCAAAGTTTAAGTCAAGTTCATTGCCCCATTGTGTACATGTTCTAGTCTCTTGCCTTCTTTGAAAACCAAAACATCTTTGCCTATTTCTAGTCCTCTGTCATCTTTCTCATTTTTCATTACTTTTGATATCATTGATGATACCCCTCCTATCTTGTATATAAGTTTTGTGAATTTTTTGTTGTTGTTCTGGTATCGTGGGATACCAGAAGTAACCTGAACTTGTCAAGCAAAGCTAGTACTTCACTTCTTACTTGTTTACATATCTTGGGTTTCAGATTCCTTTAGCTACTCCCTACCTCCCTGTAATAGTAATCAATTTAGCTCATAACCACCTTGGGTATTGTGAATATTGCATTGTTACACTCCCCCACCCCCAAGCTAGTCCAAATATCATTCTTTTTGGAAGGGGGGAAAAACAGAAGCAAAATGAGTATTGAATAGTTTTGCTTTGTCTTTTTTCATTATCATAGTGTCTTATATCACAGAACTTTTATCTGGATATTACCTTGAATTACAGTGAAAATCACTACCCATACTGTGTGACTCTCATCCATGTTTTCTTGAACTTCTGCTGCAAAGAATCCAATTAGCCAACATATACTGGATGCCTTTCTCGCTTTCTCTTGACAGAATGAAGTTACCCCTGTGGTTCTTGGGTTGTTGACCTGTCATATATTTTTCATTCTGTCATATAATTCCTTAAAGAGTTACTATTAGGGGTAAATTTCCCATTACTTCCCTCTGACCACCATAAATAACTGAATAATCTGGAAAAATAAAAGGAATCATTTACCTGAGAGAAGAATAAATGACTCAGATGATTTGTTGCCTTTTTTTTTCAGCAGTTAATTGAGTGAACATAGTTAAACCGGAAAGATTTGAGTGTCTTTTGCCATTTTCTCTGTTCTAGTAGTTATTCACTTTCTCTTATTACTAAAATCTGTTCAGGATTATTGTAGAAACACCTGCAGTAATGTAGCCCCTAATTTCATAAAGATAGGCGAGAAGTGCATTTCATTTGAAGTTAATAGAAAACTATATGCAGTTCTTCACATATGTAGTAGACTGTTAGCTATACATAGTTAATTTTTGTGGCTTAACACATTCAGTATTTCCAGATATTAAATCACAACCAAGTAATTTCATCAGAGTACTTTCCAAACCTAAATTTTTACATTTTTCTTAAATATTTCTTTAAATAAAAAAGATCCTTTCATATACATAGTGACAATATAGAAAGAGTGTTGCCTGTTTTTAACATCTTTCATATTTTAAATTAAATTAACTAGGAATGAGTTATTAAGCTATTTTTGTGTGTCAGGCAGGGAAATAAAAAAGAGAAAAAGTGAGTACTCATTTTCAAAGAGTTTACATATTATTGAAATAATATTTAAGCATGAATTCCACTAAAATTTTCCATTTTATTATCTGAGTACAGTGGATGTTGAATACCTTTACATCTGTAGAGTGTTTTTCCTCTTTCAAGATTCTCATACTCAATGAATTTTTTATTGTATCATATCTCAAGTTATCTCTGACAATGAAAATCACTACCCATACTGTGTGACTCTCATCCATGTTCTCTTGAACTTCTGCTGCAAAGAATCCATTCAGCCAATATATACTGGATGCCTTTTTCACTTTCTCTTGACAGAATGAAGTTACCCGTGTGGTTCTTGGGTTGTTGACCTGTCATGTATTTTTCATTCTGTCATATAATTCCTTAATATTATGCTTCACTCTTGTTCTTCAAAGTTAACTCCTTAGTTATATATTGCTGCTTTATCATTCTGACCATATGCCTTTCCATTACCCTCTATGTGGTGATCATCTCTAGTTCTTTATAGATACTGGCATTCTATGTCTCATTGCTATATAGAAAAGAATGGCAAAATGTTTATATTGAAAAGATGGGTCTGTGCTATTGTAGGAAGCTTGCTGTGAGCAGAAAGGCCTTATAATTCCCCCAAAGCAATTCAGTATGCTCTCATCCAGCTACGGTTCTATGGTGGATGGAACGTTGGGCCTAAAGTCAATAAGACCTGAGTTCATATCTGTCCTCAACAATAGTTATGTAATCTTAGACAAATTACTTAACCTCTGTCCACCTTGGTTTCCTGTTCTATAAAATGGAACTAATGATAGCATCTAACTGCCAGGCAATTTGAAACTACTGCCAGTTTTAAAGGTGGCACAGGGAGTAGAATGCTGGGCCTCAACTCAGGAAGACTTGAATTCAAATCTGCCCTCAATCATTTAATAGCTCCATGACCACCCTGGGCAAGTCATTTCATCTTTTGCCTCAGTTCTTCAACTGTTAATTGAGGATAATAAAGCAGTCAGCCTCCCACTTCAGGTTGTGAAGGAAAAACAAAACACTTGAGCACAGTGCCTGGCTTGTAGTAGGTGTTAAATAAATACTCATTGTTGTTATTGCTTATTAGGCCACATCTATCCCACAGAGACATGATTTTGCACAAAAGATGACAAGGGTGTCCATTCAGTTGCATATTGGAATCTGGGCAATAGACATTCTTCATCTACTTGGTCTTTACTCTGTGAATGAACAGAACTTTGAGTGATTACATAGCTCTTCCAGGAGGCTCTTGTAGTGTCTTGGGGGTTTGATGCCATCTACACGATGTCATCTACAAACAGGAGCATCTAAAGAACCTCACTATGCCCAGGTAGTCACTCCATAACCAGGAATCTGTGCTGTTTGTCCTCCATCATAGTGACTAAAACCTTTGCTCAGCATACATTTTCCTATTTAATGCCTTAATCCCATCTTTTGTGAGTTTATTATTAGAGGGTTGTTGAATACCGTTATTATTAACATTTCCAAGGAATTCTGATTAATGTTGTGTGAATAGGAAACATTTTGCTATGAAAGAGCCTGTTAGGTGATGTTTTGTTCTACAAAGTTAATTTTTTTTTATAATCAACAAATGGTAAGCATGATTGATGATATTTTGTATTCTCTGTATCTCTCTATCACTTATGAGATGTGGTCTATTTTTTAGTCATGCTTTTAGAAGCCTAATTGTTTTTTACTAATGCTCTTGTTGAGGATACTTTCCATTCTTATGTAGCCAACTCTCATAAAGATTCTGTATACGTGGTGTAGAATATGCACATAGGTCAATAGTTAACTGATATTTTCTCATTCACTTTTTTGGGGCAAGAGGGTGTATACTAACAAGTTCCAAGAGTTTTTCAGTTCCTCATATAGCTTCCCTTTGGTTTCTTGGTGTGCTCACAGTTGTGTGAGTTCCCAGATAGATGTCTTCTATATATTTTTGATCCAATCTGTGTTATTTTCTTGACTTTGTTTTCTTTAAAGCTATTTCTGATGCTTATTAGTGCCATGAGATGTGATGTTAGGGGCCAAGTTTGATACTTCCACTGTTCTTGAAGGAAAATTGAAGTTTGTTGTAATTCCTTTTCCATTTTTTGGTGTGTTTATAGTCTTCTTTCCATTTTCATCCTAGAAAGCCCTTAGGATGCCTTTGCCTATCTGAATATTGTGCCATCCTTTATTTAAACTGGTTTTATCTTTTATTATCCCTCTACTTTATGAGACAATATTCTTCATAATTGTGTTCCTTTTTTGTAAGATTTTATAGATGACTTTATATTTGAACCTGGCATAGCCTTTTGCAGCCATTTTTCCTATTTGATAAGAAAGTTAGGTGTCTGCTGACTCAGGTCTTCTCTAGCAGTTGATGTCTTAGCATTGATTTATGTTGGTGTGATGTCTGGATTAAACTGCTATAATAGTGTGGATGGAATTTCTGTTGTTTCTTTCTTGTTTTTAATTTTCAGGAACTTTCTGGGTTAAATTACCTTATTGTACACTGTTTTTTCCCCCTCATTTCCTTATTATAAATTCTGATCATTGTTCTGTTGAGTTGATGGTTCACTCTATATCAGCAGCTCTCAACCTGTGGGTCGTGACCCCTTTGGGGTCTTAGGAACTGAGACACTGCTCTTCTATCTGTCTCCAGGCAGGTCTGCCCACATGCAGATAGGCCCACATACGAGTATTAAAGGGTTGTGGCATTAGGAAGGTTGAGAACCACTGCTCTATATAATTAGTCAACTGTGGATAATTCCCGAGTGTTCCTGTCAGTTGAAATGTACTCAGTTTCATTCTTTGTGATGTTTAGAATTTTTCATATTCCGTGACTCCCAATACTTTTTGAGAAAGTGTTCATCATATGAAGCTATTTAAGTTTTTTAATAATCTGCAGATCTTTGCCCTCTCTCATTTCTTTCTCCTGAGCCACATTTTGCCCTTTATTATTTCCCGTCCTAATTTTTCCCCACCTTTTCATTGAAGTCACCAAGTATTAGAATGTATATCGATTTGATTTTGGGGGAATGTTCTTATGAAATACTTCATAGAATAGGACCACCTTGGCCATAGCCACTGACATTGATGAAAAAACTGTAAATATTTTCATGACAATCTTTTTTGCAGATGTTTATCATTAGTCTTGAAATAAGCAGTAACCAACTGTCTCAAGAAATCGTATGTCTAGTAACTTTTGTTTATGTTATAAAACCTATTTTGCTAGCTCCTTTGTTTGCAACTTTAAAGATATTGACCATTTTCCCATTTATCTGCAACTTTCTTCGGATTTTGTTGTATAACTAGAATGTCAACATTACTTGCTCTGTTCTTTTTGTCATTAGATAAGGATCTCAGATTTAGAATACCAACCATCAAATTAAAGTTCGTTGATGGTCTGACAACTTAACACTCTCTGCACCATTTCCTCCTGTCATTATTTGGATGACCACTCAAGATCAAGAGCCATTTTCAATTCATGGTTGATTCCATGAATTACTGTGGTCAAAACATTTCATCGCCAGGTGGTTAGTCTTACTATAATATGCCTCTTCATAATTAATTACACTCATCTTCCAAAAACAGATTCAGCCTATTTTCAGAACCATTCTTAATACATATTTCATAAATTTGTATGGCATTAAAGTAGCAGTGTCAAGTAAATTTTTTAAATTAAATTTTGAACTGAGGTTCAGGAAATTGAAAAGGTGAGTGAGGAAGATGCTTCACCATTTTTAGGATGACCAAGGTTCATACCATTTGATGGGAGTGGAAATGAAATGGATGAAATTTGTGAGGTAATGATATAATAGAAGTTGTGGAAGAGGCATTGTCAGGGCAATAGATTATCTGGTAATAATTATGAGTCCCTGACATAGTACTAGTGTTAAGTACCAATAAGCATATGTAATATACTGTCATACTCTTATTGTACACTTTTATCCTATAAAGTATTAAATTGGTTTTTCTTTGTAACCTCAGCCACATTATTTTTTTCCTTTTGCTCAACAAAAAATCCAGAAATCTGTTGCTAAGACATTGTTGGAAGCCAAAAAGAATCATCTAGATTTCATATATATACATACACACATACACATACATACATGTGGCAAGTAAAAATGACAACTTAATTTAATTGCATTTGCTTTTTGTGATATTTTCTTAAGGATAGTCCCATGTACTTTGACATATACGACATGATTGTCTAATTGTTATTTTTATATATTCCATGTATCATTAAGAATAACTTTCTTGAATTTGTGAATCCTGAAATTTATTTTTCTTTTCTCTACCAGAAAGCCAAAGAGCATATCGATTTGTACAGGGGAAGGACTGGGGATTCAAAAAATTCATTAGGAGAGATTTTTTGCTTGATGAAGCTAATGGTCTTTTACCAGATGACAAGCTTACATTGTTTTGTGAGGTAGGTACACTTCTTTGTTTCATGAAATTATGTAATTGAATTTTGTAATTAACAAAAATAAAGCAAAATTACAAATTGATGTTGAAATAAGAATGCTTTTTTTTTTTTTTGGACTTTTTTTGGAGGGTGGAAGGCAGGGCAGTTGGGGTTAATTGACTTGCCCAAGGTCACACAGCTAGTCAGTGTTAAGTCCACATTTGAATTCAGGTCCCCATAACTCCAGGGCTCACTGTACCACCCAGCTGCCCCCAGAATGCTTTTTATTTTTTAAATGTGAAATACATTTGGTAGAATTGATTTTTTTCTTAATAAAGGTCCAGAGAAAATTGAAAGAAACACAAATTTATCTGTCAATCAGTGTCTTCTATTTGATAAACCCTGTTTTATGTAGTTAGTATCTTCTATTGTATTTCCTGTTGATTTTTAGTATTACTTATTAATATTTAAGTGTCAAGTTTTATCATCTTATTTCTGTGAAGTATGTAGTAAAAGTATTATTATCCACATTTAAAGAGATTTGCAGCTAAGGGAATATGTGACCATTCTGCACTCGTACAACTTTTATGATGTCAATTACATGCAGTGCTGTTTATTTTTCTATCAAAAAAGGTAAAAAAAAAATATTTGGGACTTCAACGTAAAAGAAACTTAGAAAAGTCTCTAACTTGTGAGTATTCAAACAACTGGTCATAAAAATAATAGGTCTTAAGATTGTTAAGAGAGAATGTTACAGCTAAAATACCCATCTCTGTAACCAGTATCATAAGATAAAGTAATACTAAAAGAATCAGATGTGTCAAATGACACAGAAAAAAATTCTAATTTTACTTTTAATATAAATAATTTTTTTATCCTATCTCCATTTTCTTTGCCTTATGAATAAAAAAGTGCATTGTGTCATTTGATGCAGCTTGATCTTTTGATGTATTCTTTTCTTTTCTTTTCTTTTTTTTTGGAGGGGGGAAGGCAGGGCAATTTGGGGTTAAGTTGCTTGCCCAAGGTGACATGGTTAGTAAGTATTAAGTGTCTGAGGCCGAATTTGAACTCAGGTCCTCCTAACTCCAGGACCAGTGCTTTATTCACTGTGTCACCTAGCCCTCCCCTTGATGTATTCTTAAATTCCAGTCCTTCCAATGTTAATATATGCATAAAATTATAGAAAAATAGAAAAAAAGTTCTACTCCCAGACTTCAGACTTATACTTCAGATTTGTCTCAGTTTTGAACTTTGAATTGCTGCTATATAGGATCACTTTTTGTATTTCTGAAACAGCTGATTTTCCCCTGTACTATAAAGTTCTTGACACCTAAAGGGAAATTGAATGAAATAACCTAAATTTTCTTACTGAAACATTCGTAACTTTAAAAAAATGTTAAAAATTTAATCAGCAAATTTCTATGTAATCTAGTATGCTCAGTATTAAATATATATTGACAAGTTATTGTAATTTCTGTGGACCAATTAATTACTTAGAGGAATCATAGATACTGCCAGTAATTTAGCTTAAATCTCTGTATTCTTAACATATGTAAAATTTTCTTGGCAAGATTGCAGCATAATTAAGTGTCATTATTTTGTGTCAGAGGAATAATTGAAATGTACCTCCTGAGACTACATTGTACAAATATAGTGCATCTTATTTTTCCTTGGATAAGTTAAATTAACTGTATGATGAATTTGTTATGAATACAATTATTTGGTTGATAAAGCAAATGTAACAAGTGTCTTGTGGTTCTTCAGAGCTCATCACAAGATCATTTTTAAGTTTTATTTAACTTCATATATACGAGCATTTGCTGCCTATGGGCTATTCAACTTAAATGTAGTTTTTTTTAAAGTATTTTTGAGCATTGTTGATATACTAGTATTCTAATTTATGCTTGATAATTATCTTAAATTGTTCAAGTTAATATATTATGAAAATTTTTATGACATTTTCTATAACTTTTTTAAACTAATTTTTATATTCAAATATATTTCTAAATATTTTGGAACACTGATAACCCAGAAATTCAGAATTAAGGCTGTAATTAAAATTCAGGTTCTTATTTTGCTACATCTTTGGGGGGAAATAAAAGACTTCACATTTTTCTTTCCATAATACATTAGTCCTCTCCTAAAAGACCCACTTTTATTGATCTGTTGACAGCTATCAGATTTAGCTTTTTGAATCCTGAAATACCTAGCACTCTTTTTCAACTGTTTTGTATATACATGAATAGACTAGGGAATCCCTGAAGTAATATAAAATCATATTAGTCATGGACAAGATAAAGAAAAGTGTGTATATATATATATATATATATATATATATATATATATATATATATATATATATATATAT
>JAQQSU010011063.1:0-12265 GCA_028627135.1 Pseudochirops cupreus
TATATATAGACTAACCTCAGTAAGTATTCTGCCTCCTTTAGGGAAGCAAGGCCCACCACTTATACTCTGTCCCTCCCACATGGGAGCAGGCCCACTTGGTTGTGTCACCCCCAAGAAATACCTTTCTTTAATTTGTAGAATTGTTTGAGTGAATTTCTTTCAGCATACTAGAACTCATGTGTCTTTACTCCATCATTTCTGGTGGCACCCAACACTTTTAGGGTGCACCCTGAACTCATCACTTCGATTCTGACAAACTTGCCAACACATCCCATAAAGAGAAATTTTCTTTTTCCTTAATTTCCATAACTGAGGTATGAGGGCCTTATCTTCAAATTTTCTCTTTTCACAGAGAGTACCTTCTTTAGTAGAGACCTAATATTTACAACTTAACGTGTATGCTCCACTTGAGGTGAATCCTCTGAGGATTTAGCCAGTTATAACTTTAATAGGCAAACTTGTAAACACATGCAATAGGGGAAAATTTAATTAAATGCTTCAGATTGTTTAGTACCACATATTGTAGATTTAATCTATCATAGTAAAATCTTTAAGATTCAAAAGATGTTACCATATTATCTTGCGCTTTTTTGCTTTTTAATTGCAATAAAACTAGTTAAACTCTAACCTTTTATTCATGTCAGTAAAAGGAACTGATTCCTCCTTACATTCTCTTCTTTTTGTTCTTAAGATTCCAGGGAATAATGATTTAGTAGTAAATTTGCTTGACTTGTCAGAGGATCTGGATTCAAATTCTGCTACTTAATGTGTATAACTTTCAGATGCCAAGCTATCAACAAACATGTAAAAACTGCCATGTGTCAGGCTCTCTGTTGGGCAATGAGGTCATAGAGAAAACACACACTGACTGCCGGCCTTCAAGAAGCTTACATTCCATTGGAAAGGTTGTCGTAAGTATGTGTGAAACACTCGGTAAATTTTGTGGGACGCATATCTTGAAGTCAGGCTCAGAAAAGGACTCATCAAGAAGATAAGAAATGGGGCCTTGAAGGAAGCAAGGCATGCTAAGAGACAAAGGTAATACATTTCATTAATAAGGGATAGTCAATGCAAAGATGTAACAGTGTCTAGTGTAAGAAAACACAACAGTTCTACAATCAGTTTGGATGGACTGGAAAGCATGAGAATGGCGTTGTATAATCAGTTTGGAAAAGGAGACTGGGTTAAACAGAAGAGCCAGGGCAGAATCAAATCACTTAAACACTTTAGGTCTCATTTTCTTCATCTGTAAACCAAGGGGATTAACCTAAATCACCCTTAAACCTCTCCCCCCCATCTAAATCTATGATTCATTAATATTTTATCTGCTCTTCAAAAGAAAGAAAAATTTGGTGACAGTTTAAAAATCTCATACAATTTGAAGCAAAACCGAGGACAAACAAGATAGAGTAATGAACATAAAAACATCAACAGTTTTTCTCAGAGAACACAATAAGTACATTGTCATTCCATAACTGTTAAAAAAAAAAAAAAGGACCTTAATGACTGATTGTATGAAGGTCTACCCAAATGGGTTCCAAATACAACTGCAACCATCACAGGTGAAACCAATTAGCTAAACAAAGGTGTCATTAGTTCCTCTTAATGTACTTGGAATAATTCACCAGCTAGCACTGTTCACCTGTGGCTGTTCTCTGATGAAATCATTGTGCCCTCCCCTCCAGAAGTGCATCTGCTAAGAGATTTCAAAAACACATGCTGGTTTTGCTGCCCAGAAGTTATCAGCACGGTAAAGACATTTGGGGTCATGATCCTGCAGGCAAATGTTAAGAAACAATTTTCTTGGAGCTTTTCTAGCAATTTGTTCCATTAAAATTGAATTTAAAGGGACAAGAAAAACACCAAAGTTTCAACAACTCTTATACCTGGACAAGTGCCCAAACCTAGGGTGGAGAGGTGCTGAATCATATTATCCTTTTTCAGTCCCCAAATAACACACAGGCAATGTGTACATTGCACATTTTCCCTCTGCAAAATGGAATGGTTTGATAAATTTAGCAAATGTCTTCTCTCTGGCAATATTTCTAGGGATTCAGCTGGGTAGAAAACTCAGAAAGTCATGGCATGATTGGAAAGGAGCTGTGAAGGGGTGCTGAGTTGCTTAGCTTAATGGGAAGGAAGGAAAAGGTATTGAGATGCTGTTCCAATTCAGCTCAGCCAGAAGTACAAACAGATGTGAACCTTACACCAAATGACTTTGAACAAAGATGTTTTTTTGAGCAGCAGAGGCAATTAGGTCCTATCTCCTAGAGAGGGGCAAAATGTGTGTTTATGCTTTTTAGAAATTTTTCAGTAGAATAGCTGTAACATATGAAGACTATCTTTGAAAGGATTGATTTGAATAACTTAAGTGATTTCTTTCTTGCACCTCCTGGGAAACTTTCCTCTTAGGTATAAAATAAGCAATATTCTTCCAACCTATTAAAGTAACTCTAATTTTATCACTTTTATATTTCATAGCATCTTTGCTGTAGTAATTCTTCTTGGGTGTTTAAATATTTATGTCACTTATTAGCCTGTACACTGATTTGGAGGCCTTAAAGCATGGAGAAAGAGATAAAGTGTGTAAGGTAAAGTCATAAATCTACCATATAATCTAAAATCAATTGTTTCAAGGTTTGAAATGCTAATCTTTTAGAAATAACCCTTTCTTTCAGGATTATGTTTGTTACATGAAGTCTTTCCTGATTCCCACAAAATTCTTTTTTTTTTCCCAATGAATTAAAAAAAAATACAATTATCACCATGGCTTGATACCTAAAACAAAGAGACATATCCATGGTGGAAATCTCAGGGTACCAATGACATTGGAAGTGAAAGGTTTTGAGTTCTTGTCCTAGAAGGAAAGTACTTGTAAATCAGAGTCTGTCACACCCAACTGAAGGTGCTGGTCATAACAAAGGTTGCCCTCTTAACTGAACAGTGGCCAATTTTCAGAATAAAAGCTCCTATGTTTTATGTGACAGACTTGTATAAAGTTCTTTTAACTACTGAAGACAACCAGAATGAACTCCAGGAGATGTCTTGACAAATCCATCATGTCAAGAAGCATGTTTTCCCTCTCATTCTCCACATAATTATTTTCCCTCTGTCTCTCAGATTCGTATTTTGAACCTAATGCATTTTATATAGAATCCAGAGCATGGTTAGTGCTTGATAAATTCTCTCCAATGATAACAATACCACTGATTGCCTGCCATCCTTAAGATTCAGTTGTTCCATAAGAGAAGCAAAGCTAGTTGAATCTCAAGGAAGAAGCGCTGTCTTTTCCCTTTGTGTGTGGGGTTTTTTTTTTAGAATTGTGATTTCACCACACATATCTTTCTTGCTTATAAATTATGACAGGAATTATTTTTTAACATAGAAGAGAGATGGGAAAGGAAGGAGTGAGAGAAAAAGAATTTTGTTAATTAAAAAGTAATTTACAGTAAATCTAGCAAAGAAAAAAATAGAATGGAAAGTGTATCAGGGGCACACAAACAGCTCATGACCATTTCAAAAACCATCCAATTTATTTGAATTGCCATCTCATATTTTAGTAAAAAAAAAAAAACAAAGAAAAGAAAAGAAAAGAAAAAGGGGGTGGGGGAAGTTGAAGCTTTTAGAGCTGCAAAAGAGGAAGTTATTTCTCTTCAGCCAGAATGTTAGTTCCACAGAAAATTCATAGATGGGAAAGTAAGGGAAAAGAAGCAGATGGAGACTATTTTTGACAATTTCTATAATTTAACATAATATTCTTCTTGGTGTTTAGAAGCTGTGTTTTTTTCATATATAGTATGTGAATATTTTTCCTTGCGGATTAAATTATTAAAAATGGCTCTTTAACTGTAGGGATGGTGAGCTTTCATTTTTCCCCCCTGCAGTTTGAAGAAGAGTATAATTGTATTAGTCTGGACCTTATTGATTCTGATTTTGACTAGGCTGTAGTTTTTGTATGTATTGTTTTGGAAGAATATCAAGTCACTGAATGCTAATAGTAATAAAAAAGAGATTACAGGGCTATTCTTGATATATTTTGGGGAAAAACACTAAAATACTTTAAAAAATTAAGTTCAGATTATTTTAAGGTTTTTTTTTGTTATGTTTTTTTTTTGTTGTTGTTTTGGTTAAGAATGAACATAGCATGGTGGATATAGAGCTGGCCTCTGACCCAGCTTTCTGATCCCTACTAACTGTGTTGTCTGTGGCAAATCATAGCCACTCAGTGTATGGGGCAACTCTCTAGGACTACACATTTTAGAAAATGTGGCATTCTCTACTGGTAGGAATTTCTCCTTACCAAATAAAATCACAAGTCTAGTTTCTATTCCCTATTAATTTAAAAACCAAGGAAAATATCATGAGGAATTGAGAAAGGTGAGCCAGTGCAAATGTGCAAAAATGTGAGATGGAATTTCATTTGTCAATAACAGTAAGAAGGCCAGCAAAGTGGATCACTGAGCACATAAAGGGGAGTAAATTATATAACAACTTAAAATAGAAGAAAGGATAAGTATTGCAAGAGCTAAATACCAAACAGAAAATTTTGCATGTGACGTTGGAGGTGACTGGAAGCCACTGGAATTTAATCAATAGAGAGAGAAGGAGGTTGTTGTATAACCTACACTTCAGGAAAATCACTTTGACAGGTGAGTAAGATATGAGTTGCATTTGGGAAAGACTAAGTAGAAGACTATTTCAATAGTTCATTGTAACAGAATTGTGATAAGGGCTTGAATTACGGGGGAAGTAAGAGACTAGAGAGGAGACATACATAAGATAGATTGAAGGCAGCAATGACAAGAAATAGCAATAGAATATGTATATGGGGTGCTTGTGAGTGAGGAATTGAAGACAGCACTGAGGTTGCGAGTCTTGCAACCTGGGAGGATAGTGGTGCTGTTAATAGTAACAAAGAAGAGGGAAAGGTTCTTGGAGGAAGGTGGTAATTTCTGTTTTGGACATGTTGACTTTGAAATGCCTGTAGAACATCCAGTTTGCAAATCTGAAAGGTAAAGCTTAGAAAAGAAAACTATGTAGGGATGATAATTAAATACTTGGGATCTAGTGAGATGGAAAAGATAAGTTGACTTAGGAAAGAGACTCATTGAACACCCACAGTAGGTGTGATAGAGATAAAGAAGCTAGCAAAGTAGACTGAGGATGACTGGCCAGAAAGACAGAAAGAGAACCAGAAGAGGGCAATGTGGAGAAAAGCCGAGGAGGATAATGAATCCAGGGTAAGAGAGTCAGGGTAAGAGAGTCGGTCAGCATTGCCAAATGATGCAGAGAGGTCAAAAAGGCAGAGGAGTGGGAAAAGACCATTAGATTTGGTCATTGAGAGATCTAAGGCAATTTTGGAGAGAGTAATGTCAAGCTCATGAAATTTATGGACTGATATATTGTTTCAAATAAGGAAAGTCCTAAATTTCAGGTATGGATTTTTTTTTAACTTCATAAGATACACATACAAGATTGCATTTATTCAAACTACAAAACCAATAAAAATCATGCTAATGGAAGACCTGAGTTTAATTCCTACTTCCAACACTTCCTATGGTTTCCTATACCAATGGAGTCTCAGGTCTATTCTTCAAAAATAAATGACTTTGGGTGTCGAAGGTGTTATGCATTACTAAGATTTGTTTTCTTGTCTGTCCTGAGGACTTGGGCAAGCTGTATCTGTCTGCAAATACAGCCAATCTTTATTCTCTGTCTGTAATTATTTCTTGTTTTCCCAGAGCTGCTTGCTGTATCCTTCTCTTTGAGGAATAGGTATAGTATCTATCATGTTGAAACTAGGCTTTTGCTTTAGATATGATGGTTATAGTATAACTATGGACCCACAGCAGTCAGACTGGGATCTTAAGGAGACAAGGAAACCAGGTGCTACTTCCCCCCCTGGTGTGTAAATTGTATGCTTTCTTAGCAGTAGATGGCCTGTATCTTTTTTTCCTTTTTCCTTTTTCCCCTTTTGTGTATATTTAGATACTTTTCTATAGTTAAAGGCCAGGCCACAAAGTTCACACTCACCTTTCTTCGGTAAAGGTCCTCTTTGTGTGAGCCTCCTAAGTCATACATTGGTGACAGCTCTGCAGTGAAAGGTCAGTCATTCCCTCACCCCTAACTCTGTTAGATTCCCTTCCAGAGAAAGCTGCTTGAGGTGTGATCCCTTTGCCAAAATGCAATGAATTCAGAATCTTTACTGTCTATTCCTATGGTTGCAATTCACAAAACCAAACTGAGACAATAACTGCTTTATACTGTCTTCTCTAGCAAGAGCTGTAAATGAACCAGTTAAAAAAACGCTAAGTATAAATTGTCTTTTGGATTAGTTTGAAAGTATTTTTTTTTAAGAGTTAGAAATCAGGAGTGTGACTCAAGGAAATTGGTGAACAGGAAGCAAAATTTTGTGAAATACTTAAAATCACTAAGTGCTTTTTGCAAATGATTTCTGCTAACAGGTATAGGATATAAATAAAGCACTTGAGGAGGATTTAGAAGCAGGAGGTGCTTAATAGGAAACATTTGAATTCCCAAATATTCAAATGGGAACTAGGTAATATAGTAAATAAAATGATGTTTTTGGAGTCAAGAAGATCTGAATTTAAATCCTGCCTTGGACAAATACATGGAATGTGATGTTATACAAATTGCTCAACTGTTTTGTGCCTCAGTTTCCTTTTCTGCAAAAGAAAGAGATTGGACTTTGACTCTTCCAGCTCTCAATCTATGAACGTATAATCTATATTCTCATAATATGGATCCACCTTCTCCATAGATTTAGATTGTAACACAAACATATCAACCCATCCTATATGATGCTTGCCCATTTACATGCTTATTAACTGATTACCTGAAGTAGAATATCAATATTAAGAAGACAGGCCATTGCTTCTGGGAGAAGTTTATGGTTTGTCTATATTGCATTGGTTGTTCATCTAACTGCAATATACAATCTTCATCCACTTGCTGTTTCCTTCATGGATAGTCAGAACAAACTTTTACATTTTATTTATTTTAACAGTAATTTATAATCTATGTCTCCCACTACCCTAACTGCCCTTTACAACAATAAACAACAACAAAACACAAAATACAACCCTTATAAATGGCACCATCCAGCAAAATGAATCCATCTTGACTAAGAATGTAAATCTCATTTTGGTTTTTATGTTTAGCATCTTTCTGGCAGGAAGTGAATGATGATCAGTTTAATTTTTAGTCTTTTGTATGGATTTTCAATGCATCGTTCAGAATTCTAAAGCCTTTCAAAGTTGTTTTTGTCTCTAATGTTGTCATTGTATAAATTCTTCTAGTTCTGCTCACCTTATTCTATTTCAGTACATAGAAGTCATTTTTTTGTGAGAAACTATTTATTTCATATACTATAGACTAAGCTTTTTTTTTTTTAATGGCTACAAAATTCAGGTAGCTCTTTATTGATGTAGAATTTGATACAATGAGCTGATCGCATCTCCCATCACATCTGGGAGAATGAGAAGGACTTCCCTCTTCACCCCTCTTCAACTTCAACTCCATGCTAGATTTCTTTTAGTACAGTTGGGAAGACTTTTGGGAAGAATCCATCTCCCTCTTTAGGACTTGCCTAATGCTAATGATCAGAGAGTCATTAAGCAAAGTTATCTCCATTTTATTTTTCAAGGAATCCTGAATAAAATTGATGTATTGGTAGGAGAGGAATCCTACTCTGATGCTCTTCATTACATAAAATTAAGCCTAGACTCTTGAACACTATGATACGACAGAACACATCTGCTTTATTCTTAATCCTTACCATTATCAAAAACACTTGTGAAATTACACATAATGTACAAATTTCATAGATTGATAGGCAAATTGGACAATTTCCTGTTGTTCAGTTGTTCAACTCTTTATAACCCCATCTGGGGTTTTCTTGGAAAAGATATGGAATGGTTTGCCATCTCCTTCTTTAGCTCATTTCACAGATGAATTGAGGTAAACAGGATCAAGTGACTTGTTCAGGGTCATACAACTAGTAAGTATCTGAGACCAGATTTGAACTCAGGTCTTTGTGATTCTAGGCCAAGCATTCTGTTCACCTAACCTACCAAATTGTACAAACACATGTAAATTTATGCTCATTTTCTTCCAAATTTTCTTCTATATGTTAGAATCAGTAATGTAAGATTCCATTTCAAGGATCTAACATACAATAAAACTAAAAGCTTCCTAGGAGATCATTAGTTTAGAGATATGCCTTCATAATTTTTTCTTAGTGATTAAATGATATACATGGAATACCTAAATTGTGACAATCTTACCATCAAAGTACTCTGCATTGTCAAATGTTTCAAATTCAGAAATGGATATAATTAAATCAATGGAAATGGCATTAAAGAAGATACAGTTATATCTGTTTTGGTTACTGCAGTCTAAGAGCCACTGGGACTCTCCATCTGACTTGTACCTGAACCCTCCATGCATGTTATCTCTGCTTATCAGAATATAAACTCTTTTTTTCGCTTTTACTTCTCTGACTCCACTGCTAAGTTGATGCTTGGCACAAAGCCGGTTCTTAATAAATGTATGCTGATTGATTGAAACAAGAAACTGCTTTGCTTTTCTATTTCTGTTTTCAGGGGTTAGCAGTGATCTGCACATAGTATTTGCTCAATAAAAGATTTTTCATGAGTTCATTCATTAGGCCAGACATTTTAGAGATTATGTTAATATGAAAAGCTTGGTTTTATTCTACATAATATAAACTTAAACCTAATTTTGATTGTCATATTATATACAAGTATAAAAATATGGCTAGAGGGAGTATGGTATCATGGGTAAATAACACGTCTTGAATTAAGGAAGATGGGTTCAAGTGTTGCCTATGACATATACTAGGTATTTGACTATGGGCTGATCATCTAAGCCTTCTTTGCCTTCAGTGAACTTTATAAAATTGAGGAACAAGTACTTTTATCTTCATTGGTAGAGAACGTTGCTCATTAGCAACTCTTTATCAATGGAGTCAAAGATCTGGCTTATTTCATTGTCTCCCCCCCATTCTCTCACCCTGCTAGAAAAAAAAAAGGTTTTTCATTTTACTCTAACTCTGCATTATTAAAGTTCACATTTATATATTACTTTGTATCTTACAAAGTAACTACATGAAATTTTTATGTAGTATAGAGAAACCAATTATCAGATGGTCCATTATGTCAGAATTCACTTTTTTTTCCTGATGTTCCCCAAATTCTTGACAATAATCAAGCAACAAAGTGTTTATATGCAGTTACTGTGTACCAGGCACCATATTAAGCACTGATAATATAAAGACAAAAGAGAAATAGTCTCTGCCCTCAAAGAGCTCATGCTATATGAGAAAGACAATGTGTATATGTAGGAAGAGGGAGTAGATCTGTGCTTTTCTTTTCTATGGAAAACTCATGTTATAAGAATACTTCCTTTCTTAATTCAGATTAGCTCCTCTTCAGCTTTTGGACTTGGAATATTTCATAGAGGAATGAGAAGTTAAGTGATTTCTCCAGGAATTTGTATTTTATTACATGAGCAGTAGAGGAAGCCCCTAAAGTTCACTGTGTTGGATTGTGGCATGGTTAAATTTTCACTTTAGAATGACTCTGGCAGCTGGTTTGGAAGGGGAGAGAGATGTAAGGCAGAGAGATTAATTAGGAGAGGCTAATTAGAAAGGCTACTGAAATAATAGTGATGAAGATTTTCTCTATATGTATTTTGTATCCATGAATATGACCAATTCTTAGACCTAAGATTTATTGAGGTATGTGTATATGATGCATGAATTTCCAAAATTAATAAGAGAAATTAGAGCACAGGTTTCCCAGGCCATCATCTGTGCATATATGTGTCCAGGGTTTGTTTTCCTGTTTATTTGCTTTATTTATTTGTTTTCTCTCTTATTACCTTGTGTGGCTACTTTGTGTTTATTACTTTGTGTTATTTTGGAAATTGATGAATGAAATCACACTTATAAGTGAACAAAATTGGCTTTTCCAGAGAATTCCCAAATCTTATTCCAATAAATTACATGAGCTTCAGATAACAAAGGGATTCACAAAAGGAAAAGGACCCAAAAACCAGAATTAAAAATCTGCTTTTCCCTGAAAGATAGAAACTAAGGATGGAAAAGAATATTAAACCTTTTCACTCTGCAGATTCTATAGGCTTTTGAGAATATTTCCTTTCAGTCAGATAAGACTGAGATGAGAATTTTGCAACTTCCCCTAACATGCCTCATGATTCTGTAACTCCAAGGGTCATCCTAATTTACTTAATTTCATTCCATTATCTCTAATTCTTCTCACTCCCATTAATCTAAGTAATTCTCCTACCACCTCCAGCCAGTGCTCAAATGCTCAAATTTCAATTAAGACTGTTTGATGTTTTAAAATCATCATTTAGCCATATTACACCTTAATTGTGCTGCTCTTCCATAAAATGCTTCCAAACTATTTACTTTCTGATTTTACTTCTGTGGGGGAGAGGGCAGGATAAAGCATCAAATTAAAGAGGATTATTTGATAAAGAATAGTTACCATCTGTTCTTTGGGTGTCCTAATAATCTTAATGAAGTTATTTTATTCTAGTAACCAAAACATTTCCCAGTCCCATATTTCCAACCCACCTCCCCTCTGCTCCTGATTAGCAAGATCTGTGATAAATGTTATATGCCAAGTCTTCTCTACTAAGACAAGGAAAATTCTGTTATTTTAATTTGCTGTTACTTTTAACTCAGTTTGTTAAGATTTTTGTTTTTTTGGTCCAGAATATTCCTGTTCAATGTTCAAGATTATTTTAGTTAAATAATTTATGTACATTTCTTCACCTCCATTGTGGCCTTTATTTTTGTTATATTTTGTATTCTTGCCTGTAATTTCCAACCTTAGAGGAATCATATACATAGATCTACCCCTATTCTAGGAATTGTGGGACATGAAAAAGAGGAAAAGGCATGGTTGCCTCTAGGATTGATGAGGCATTAAACATATATTTAAGTGGATCTTCATTACTTACTTGAGCAATAATGAAAGGACATGATCAAACAATTTTTGGAGGGAAAAAAAGCAAATTGTTAATGATCACACAAAAAGATGTTCACATTCCCTAATAGGGAAAGGTAAATTAAAGAAAAAAAAATCACTGGAGATATCAACATTATATGAAGCAAACTGACAAAAAAATAATGAAAAAAATGAGAATTTTAGGTGGCTGACACTACAGGAAAATAATCAGAGGGACTATTGATTTGCGGCAAGACTTTAGAGAATACTCAGGCAATGTACAATGAACTGCTGAACCAGTAATATTACTTTAAATAACTTATCCTGTTTTGTTGTAACAAGAGTCCTGTGGGAGGGTAGTACAGGTATTATTATTTCTACATATTTTAAATGAATAAATCAAGGCTAAGTGAGAGTCATTGAAGAGTCAGTGTTTTTCTGAGGTGAGATTTGTCCTCATGTCTTCCTGAGTCTAGAATCATATCCACCAGGTTCAGCTAGGATATGTAGGGGATTATACCTGAAGTTGGGAAGACCCAAATTCTAATTCAGCCTCAACTGTAAGATGGAGATAATAATAACATTTATCTAACAACATTATTATGTAGATAAAAATAATAATAGTAAACTACTTTTCAGATGTTAAAGTGCTATCCCATTGTGATCATCAACATCATCTTCATCATCTTCTTCATAATCCAGTGTATTAAAATGCTCCCATGGCAAGCCATGGAAAAGAAAAAATACAGAGGGGTATTTTAGAAGAAAATATGTTTTTAGATGATATTTATGTTAATTTAACAATTCATATTTTTAATATGAGTTTTTATTCACAAGATGAGTGAGTGTGATTTACTACTGGAAGACATAATCAAAGGCACTTTTTCTTTTTCTTTTCCTTTGGAAAGAGAAAGAAACCCACTGTTTTATTTCACTTTCCAAAAAAGGGCCTGTGAGCATCTCTATCATCGTACTGCTACTTCTTTCTGATTTCTGGTTTCAGAACTTAGCAAGAATGTATATGAATATATGATATATAATATATGCATAGAATATGTACACATATATAAATAATAGAAAGATATGTATTGTATAAAACATAATATAACATATCTTTCGCTACATATATTTACTATTCATTTTATTGCTACTTTTTTCTCACCTGGTTTCACTAAAAGTAAGAATGTATCTAATATTATATATGATATAGAATATAAATAATAAAAACATATGATATACAATAT
>JAQQSU010011064.1:0-12264 GCA_028627135.1 Pseudochirops cupreus
ATATGTATAATCTAGAGCAAATTTCTCACCTTATCAACAAGAGGGGAGGGAAAGTAGAGAAGGAAGGAATTTGGAACTCTCAATTAAAAAAAACACATGTTAAAATTGTTTTTGCATATTATTGAGAAAAATAAAATAAAAGCATAAAAAAAATGGTTCTTCGATCTGAACAAAATATTCCAGATATCAGAAGTCCTCCGTGTCTAAAGAACTGAAATGACTTTAGCAAATATATTAAGTCACTAATTCAGTTCAAGGTGTTGTTCCAGTTGATGATTATTGAATAACAAACAAAAAAAAATAGATCCTGACTTGAAGGACTTTTAAATCTTTATATTAAAATAAATAAATAAAGGTAATTTGAGGAGGAAGACAATAGTGGATCAACTTCCCCACTTTTGTTATCATCTCTGGAGATTCAGTCAGGAGGTTGCTATTCTAGGTGGAAAGGTCCTGGGTAACAGTTGGCATGATACCTTGGAGAGGGTTGCTGAATAGGATGTTGGCCAGCTAGAAACATTGCAGAGGTTAGATCAGTTTGCACTCTCTCACTAGTACTGCCCCAGGTCATTGAGTTTCCAAACTGAGTGAATTAAGTTGTGATTATCTGGAGAGATTATTTACTGTTTTCCAGTCCATGTATCTGGATTCTTTCTCTTCTGGCTTCATTGAATTTAAATGTCATTAGCCCAACCTGGCTTCAGACACCTTGCCTTTTATTTGGGCTGTCTTCCCTATTTCCATTGGCTTTTTTCCTCCCTTGTCTTAACCCCATTCTAGCTGGATCCCTTCTCTGTTTCTCATCTTGAATGTTTCCTGCCAGTGCTGTTATCTACATACTCTGGCACCTTTTATATTGTATTTTAAAAATATTCTTCTCATTAGTCATTGAAAGTTGAGCTTTTCTGCTGCTTTTACCTTCTGATATTTTCAGTGAGACCTGAAGTCCATTGCACTCCCTTAATCCTTTCTCTGTTCTGTCATACTTTCTCTCAACATCACCCCAAGTATCTCCTGGAGTTAGAAAATCCTTACTATTTATTTCATATAAAAGGGTGAGTGTGGTAATAGTGACAATTTCAAGTCTCAGAGTAATTCTGTGCAACTTGTCCTGACGTAGGAATCTCCTCTACAACATCTCCTACAATGATTATCTACTTGTTAAACTATTCCCATTCCCATAACCTTTCCATAACCTTGGCTCTGTCTTTCAAGTCACTGCTTGCCAATTTATTATTCTTTTTAGTGATCAAAGTCAACCAGCAGTGGTAATAAGAGTTTAATTTGGCATTCTTGACCTTGGTTGGTATAAGAACATTTATTAAATACTTACAATGGGCTAAGCATTAAATTAAGCATTGGAAATATAAATAGACAAATTAGAGAGTCTCTACTCTCAATGTGCTCACATTCTAATTGGTGGAAACAGCATATTTATGTGTGTTCAGCAGCAGAGCTAATGGAAAGCCTGGTGATTGTTAGGTAGCAGCAGCAGCATGATGACAAGGCCTAGTATTTCTTGGGGTTTACTTTTGAGAAAGTGAGATCTTGGTGGAGTCTTTAAGGATGGCGCCATTTTGGGGAGATCCTACAACTGTCCAGTGAATTGTCCATACCCTATGATGGAACCATTAGGGGTCAAAGGCATTCAGCACAGTGGTTCTTTGGGAAGGGTCCCAACACCTTCCCTACCAATTCCACTCAGACACAGAGCTTTAGCTAAGAATTTGTGTACCTGGGGCACCAGGGAGTGGTGGTAAAATTTGGATCATCTGATGGTTTTCAATTCAAGCCAATCCAATAAGCATTTATTAAGAGCCAATGATGCACTGTGCTAGGCACTAGGGATAAGAACACAAATTGAATAGTCTCATTATTTAAAGTCTTCATATTCTAAAATTCTTCTAATGGAGAAGGGAGGTCATAAAATACAACATGTAAATAGAAAAATACACACACACATGTGTGCACCCTCACACATGTTTGCGCACACACACACACACACACACACACACACACTAGTTTGAGGGCAGAGAGAATATTAACAACTAACCTGACAGAGAAAGTGCTTATAGAATTTTGCTTCCATGATTTGTGTGTGTGTGTGCTTGTCTTTGTGGAAGTAGAGTAGGACACGGTGTGAGGGCCTCCAGACCTGGATGGAGACCACACAGATGAGATTTCAACCTCAAGCTGAGGTTTTGTGGTAGAGTACCCAAGACACAATATCCCTTTCCCTATGCACAAGTTATCTATCCCCAAGAGTTTTAGGAGTCAGGAGTCATCAGTTATTCCTATCTTCATGATCCACCCTGATCTTAACTTTGAGTGGGAAGTTCCCAGGGTGCTGAAAAGTCAGGAGACTGAGGAAAGAAGAGAACCCTGACCCTGACTTTCCCAGGCCTTGGTAGAGTTGTGGTGTGGTGGAAACATGTCAGTAGTATTCTGGAATCACTCACCCTTGCAAGGATAATAATGCTACCTCCAAGACTGGGAGACTGATTTGACACCTTCCAATTTCAGCCATACTTGGGACAGAGAACTATTTGCCCTACCACAGTTAAACATCTGTCCTTTTTTTTCTTCCAAACTGACTTCTTGGCCCCTCTCTCTAAACTGTGCTACCTGTACCATCACCATCCTCTTTGTACCTTAGAATCCTAGACTCTTCCATAGGAACTGCCCTGGGCTCTGAGAGCTGAGCTTTGGTTATATCTGGAGAGGAACCAAGGTTGAAGCAAAGACCTGTGCCCCACCTTCCCTTTATATTATGTGATGCTTTTCTCTATTAGAAAGTTAAGTCCTTGAGGGTGTGAACTATTTTTCCTGGTTTTATTGTATTCCCAGTAGTTAGCATGCTGTCTGGCAAATAATGACTTAATAAAAGCTTTAACTTTCACTTATTCATTCAACTCATATATATCATGATTCAAGTAATTTTGTAACTGATAGATTTTTTTTTCATTTAAAGAATTGAACATTTTCTGTGGTTTCCAGTGTAGTAAGAGACAGCATACAGAGAATGATGGAGTTGGAGTCAGAAGACCTGGATTCTAATCCTGGTTATGATACCTTCAGTCTCTGTTACCCAGGGTGAGTCATTTCAGGTGTCTGTTCCTCAGTTTTTTCCTGTGTAAATGGGAAATTTAAATGTAAAAATCGGTAGTGAGGCATTTTATAAAGCATTATGCAAACGTAAGCTATTATTACTTTTAACCTTCACCTGTTTTGACTCTATCCTCCATCATCGGAAGTAAGCTTCTAAAGGATAAGAATAGTGCCTATATCGGTTTCTTTTTATGGTTGTAGGGAAAGTGAATAGAAAGGCATAGAAAGAAGGCTCTTAAATGATCGGAATGTTTATTGTGTTTATTCTTCGAACCACTTTTCTTTTGATATCCTGTGTTAGAGTCTGCATAAAGTGCTTTAATATTACCTAGGGAATAAATATACATTATTAACTTACTATGCATCTCTTGCTTATTTGAAAATCCTTTACTTCATAGAGGGCACAAATAATTGGGGAGTATGTTTCCAACATGCAAAATGAGTTGTAGCTTTCTATAAGCAAGTTTATAATTGGGCTCCTGCAGCCGCACTGCTTCGCATATGGTACTTAGGAGTCAATTAAAGCACCCTAACAAGCAATTACTGTTTTATTGTTTAATTCAATTTTCGCAACTCATGCTGTTCTACTCAAAAGTTGTGTGTATGTATGTATATACATATATGTATGTATGTATATGTGTATGCATGTCAGCATTTAATAATAACCATACCTGTTTCAGAAACTCTAATTTTAGGGGAAAAAAAAGAAAAAATCCTGAAAACTCTTAAGTATCTACACACTGTGATTTCACATCAAGTAAGAGCAAATGGAAGGAACATGTGAAGGCATTTGGGTTATAAAAAGAATTTATTTCAAATTTCAGTTGGGTAATAGCAAGTTAAAATGTTATTCCTACAAGTTATAATAGCTATTGAAATGTTGCCTTTTTAAATTCCACCAAATTGCACAGAAAATAGAAAATTCTTTATAAACTTAGACAGTCTTACTAGTAGAAGGCTTTGTAACCCATTGACTGCTGCTCTACATTCTCTACCCCCTTCTTCCCAGAAATCTTCCATGTAGAATTAGCCCAGTATATGGGAGGTCTTCTTCTGGCTCTTTTAAAATTACGGTTCTGTTAGTGCAGGGTATGCCATGAATGTCCATTTGTTATGTTTCATTCATAGTATGTGACCACGTTGCATCCTTTTCCAATCATATATTCACTGACTTCTGTCTTTTGGCTGTTTCTTGATAAGAAGTTGTCATTAAGAATGTGATACATTTTAATTTTTATCAACAATGAACTTCTCCCTTGACTTTTAGTTTCACATTGCAAATAGTTTTCATTCTTTAGAGATAGTGTTATTCCATGATCCTCAGCCATTTAGCATCACTGGGAGAATTGGTTTTCATGTCAAGGGACTGAATGAGGTCATTCTAAACATTATGCGATTTCCCAAATCAAATTCAGCTTGGTTTTTTTTTCCTCCTGTGCATTCCTGGTACTTCTTTGTCCATCTACTGTTCCTATCGAAAATATATGTACCAAATGCCTAATTCAATGGTCTGCCAATCTAATTCTGTCAGAGTTTGAAAGCTAGTCATTGTTTTTCATGTGTGAATTTTTATGCATATCTTGTTTTAGTCATTATGGATATCTCCAAGGAGATGCCATAACTCTAATATGATCAGGAGAATGCCATCCACAAACAGGAGTACTTGGAGATCCTTACCTTCTCTGGGGACTAATTACATTTGAACTCTGTACAGGATATTCTCCATGATAGTTGCAAACACTTTTGGAAAATATATGTCTTTTTGTTTTTGTGTTTTCCTTAATAATGAGAAGCAGAGGATCACTGAACAATTTTCCCACTAGTTGCATTTATCTAACATATGTCTTTGGGACTTACTGGGAGATCACTTTAGAGATACTGTTTTATTCTATCAAGTCTAATGTTTTTATAGTCAACAAAGAATGGTGCCTTTTATTTCAGTATCTTTCAGTCATAGGATCATATATTTAGAGTTAGAAAGAACTTACAAGACATTTAGTCACACACTCCTCATTTTACAAATGAAGAAAACTAAAGTCCAGAAAGGCTATGTGAGTTTTCCTTGGTAACCCTGATTTTTTATGTTTTTCCTTCATTCTCCAAGAGGATCAATGACATCAGGAAGGTGATGTCCTCACTTGCAAATGAACTGGATTTAAGTGAGGCAGGGTTGTGCAAAGTCACCAACCTCACTTACTCCTCCAGAGCCATCTGGGTCCAGTAGCAAGATATAGCTCAGGATGACAGGAGATGGCTCCAAGTAATCCTGGTAATAAGTGTCAGGGGTGGATCCAGGTCCTTTGACTCCAAATCCACTTTTCCCACCACTACAGCAATAGTATGACTATGAAGAGATGAACTGTTAGAGAAAATTGTTCATGAAGACTTGGTTATTCTTATCTAATATTTTAATTAAAAAAACATAATTTCACTATGTATATAGAAAATTGTCATTAAGATTTGATACAAATGGAAAATGTAGGCATAGTTACTGATATCCTTTTAACCACCAATTTTGGGGGAGAATATGAAGTTATAGTACTTTCCATGATACTCCTCCCCACATTTTTTTTGATATCATCTCATATTTCAGATATCTTGAAAATCAGTTTATACCTTAAGGCTTTAGGAAAACATGTCAAAAATCCCTCTAGCCCAGATTTCTTCTGTGAGTGTTTTGTTAGATTTGGCTGTTCTTCCCACCATCATTTTTTTTTTTAGTGCCATTTCTACTACTTTATATAACACATTGGGGGACTCAGGTGTTATAGTTTAAATCTGGTGGTTTTACTGTCAATGATGAAAAAAGATCAGAGAAATGCTGGCAGATCTGTACCATGTTTTTATCTATTTTTATTTTGTTATTCTTCCAGTTTTATCTATAAACACTCTTGGGAGAATTTGATTTAGATCATTCTGGTGCCAAGCTTTCTATAGGTATATTTTTCCCAGCACTTCTCTTCACCGATTTTGGAGGCAAAAATGTTTATAATTTTCCACTGTACTCTTCTGTAACATTTTACAATTAGTTTGATATTCCAAATTGTTGTTACCTTTTACCTACAATGTCTTTGCTAAGGAAGAAGAGAAAGTACTTGCCACATAAGTTGGTTTGGGGGATTATTTGTTCTCCTGGATATGAGAATTGATTTTCATCAGTTACATTTTTTTTTTTATTTTTGGAGGGGAGAAGGTGGGGCATTTGGGGTTAAGTGACTTGCCCAAAGTCATATGGCTAGTAAGTATTAAGTGTCTGAGGCTGGATTTGAACTCAGTTCCTCCTGACTCCAGGGCTGGTGTTCTATTCACTGTACCACCTAGCCACCCCTCATCAGTTACATTTCTATAGAAAATAATAAAAACCAGTGTCTCTATGATTTCCTTTATTCGTTTTTCATCATCTGCTGCTTGTTTTAATAGCTAAGGTTAGAGATATTATAATTATATACAATGTCGTTTTCTCAATTTTATCCTTCTAAACTAGTATTGATTTCACTATTTAGTCAATGATTAGAGCACTGATTCCAGCTCTGTAATGGTAATGAGAATTTGAAGATCTTCCCCGCCCCTTAATAAGCCTAAAGGGATTTGGAACCCTTGCCTGCTTTGAAGATATACTCTGCCTCATGATAGACTGAATGTAATCACATGGAGCCTGTGGTGAGAGGAGTTTGCTGAAGGGTGGAGTAGAGCCCACAGGATGCTGGGAGTCAGAGCTACTAGATATTGGGAGAGAAAGGGCACACCCTAGGGAGACAGTTAGGCTTGTGAATAAATGTTGGTTTGTGAGAAAGCTAAAGGATGGTGTGGTTCTCTGTGCTGTTATGGCTTATTAACTTCTTTGCTCTATGATGGAATCAGCTTACTAGTTTGGAGATTTGGTTTTCTGATGTCTGAATAAATGTTTTGCTTCTGTCTTCTATATGTAGAGTGTTACATTTTGTGATTGAGCACTATGCCAACATATTTACTGTGGCTGTCAGCACTGTGAATATTGCATTGGTGCTACAAGCATTTAGAGTTGCTTTTAAAATGTCTGCTGTAAAACTAGCTAATTAGCAATTTCCTGTCTTTTAAGATTTAATTAATTTTATTGTTTGGGAAGTTTTTTTATGTTTGCTTTGCCCATTTCTTCAACTTTTAATTTTGAAAAAAAATACTCATTTTATGTAGGTATGAAATATTTAAGTACTGACATTTGTTTAATTTTTTTTTTCTGGATAGTTGATTGAATAGATATTATTACTCTTTCCAGAAATACATTTAATGACTCATCCATGTTTGCTCATCTTCTGTGCCTCTTGTTTATGTCTTATTTTTTATCTTCTGTGTGGGTCTGTCCAATGTGATAGGTACCTTTCCTGTGGTCTCCTGATATTATGTGAATACTGAGAGAAATTAATATTGTCCCATCACATTAATAGCTAATTATTAATTTGTGATCCATCTTTTTCTTTCTATTTCTAAAACTGCCTTACTCATGAAAAGGTCAGTCAGTGTCTAGAGGACATGAATGAGTTATGATGATTCTTGGACCCCAAGGCACATGCGCATTAACTAGGTCAGACAGGACCATACTCAACTGGGAAATCTAATATCTGTTTAGAATGTAAACGGGTTCCAGAGTTTAAGGCAAACCAAGTTCAGGAAGGAGAAAACTAGCCAAAGAGGTCCATGGAAATGTCTTGCCCTCCCCAGATTTCTTGAGGGTGCTGAGTCTCTTGATCAAACTATATTCTAAGCCAGAGTAGCTGAAGACTTGTATGTCATCTCCTTATTAAATCTTCAACAATCAGGGTTGAATTTCACTTGTCAAGAGATTTCCCTGTCAAAAGGCACACACCCAATTTAAAGTGACCACTGACCATCAATTTATTGCTTATGAGTTCACCTAATTAATAAAATGATTATTAATTACCTTTAAACTCCATATCCTGGGGGGTTTATTTGCAACAGCACTGAAGCATATAAGCTATTTTTTCTTGCTATGGACTTCTCCACTGATATCTGAGTGACCCACAGCTTTGTGGTCAAAATTTGTGATATTCCAATTTTTGCAGGCACACTGATCATTGGAAGAATATAAAAATGCTCAGAAATAAGATCTAGAGGCAGCTAGATAGGTCAGTGGTTAGAGCACTGGCCCTGAGTTCAAATGTGAGGCCTCAGGCACTTACTATGTGACCTGGGAAAAGTCACTTATCTTTTTTTCCTCAGATTTCTCACCTGTTAAATTAATGGCACCTACTTCCCAGGGTTATTGTGAGGATCAAATGAGATAATAGTTATAAAGTATTTAGCACAAAGTCTAGCAAGTTATTAGGTACTATAAAATTGCTAGTTGTTGTTAATTAAATGGGTCTGGATGTCAGTGATGCAGATGACAAGTAATCCATGTCTGCCTTCCAATCCTTTTTGACTTGTCTGGATCTTCATAAAGTTAACAATAGGTGGTCCATGAAAGTGCTAAAGACATTGTTTACTTTCTTTCAACATCTCCTCATGACACTGTCTCACACTGTAGTAGTTCACTTCTTGCAGTTGTTCTCACCACCATATTCCCTTTGTGTCATACAAATCTTCAATGGCATACTTTATTTCTATTCTTCTTTGGAGTTCCTTATTGGTAAGATGTTTTTGAAGAACATCGGTATTGAAAGACTGGTTTTTATTTCTGGGAAATGCTTGGAATAAATGTCTCAACTGCAATCTGACTGTCTTCCTCAATCTGCATTGGCTGTCCAAAATGAATGTATTATTGGACTATGGGCTATGTTTTCAGTTGTATAACAGTCCTGAATTTCTTCATTCACTTTTTTGTTTGTTTTTTCTATGTTGATAGGCCAGACATTTTTTTTGTGTTTTCTTTTTTCTTATCATAGATATCTCTCTTGAGGCTCTGCCACGTTCTACGCTTGGTAAAATGAGCACAATGTAATCTGCAACAGGAACATCTGCAGGACCTCACCTGAGAAATTTTGATTCTGCCAAATATGTCCTTCAGATTACATCAGATTCTCTTTTTTTAGATTATTTCTTTTTAGTGTTCAACGTTCACTTCTGTAAATTTTAAATTATCCCCCCTCTCTTCCCTACCCCTTCTCCAAGATGGCATGCAAGCTGATGTAGTCTCTACATATACGTTCCTAGTAAACATATTTTCACACCAGTCATGTTGTATAGAAGAATTAGAACAAATGGGAGAAACCATGAGAAAGAAACAAAACAAAAATAAAAGAAGAAAACAGTGTGCTTCACTCTGTGTTCCGACTGCTGAGTTCTTTCTTTGGATGTCGATGACATTTTCCATCATGAGGTCTTTGAAATTGTTTTAGGACCTTGAATTGCTGAGAAGAACTAAGTCCATCGAAGTTAGTCATCACCTACTGTGGTTGTTACCGCGTACAGTACTCTCCTGGTTCTGCTCACTTCACTCAGTATCAGTTCATATAAGCCGTTCCAGGTTTTCATGAAGTCTATCTGTTAATTTCTTATAGCACAATAGTATTCCATTACATTCATATACCACAACTTGTTCAGTCATTCCCTAATTGATGGGCATCCTCTCAATTTCGAGGTCTTGGTCACCATAAAGAGAGTTGCTATAAATATTTTTTGCACATGTGGGTCTTTTCCCCATTTTTGTGATCTCTTTAGGATATAGCCTTAGAAGTGGTATTGCTGAGTCAAAGGGTATACACATTTTTATAGCCTTTTGGGTATAGTTCCAAATTGCTCTACAGCACAGTTGATCAGCTCACAACTCCACCAAAAATGTATTAGTGTTCAAACTTTCCCACATCTTCTCCAACATTTATAATCTTCCTGTTTTGTCACTTTAGTCAGTGTGATATGTGTTATGTGGTATCTCAAAGTTGTTTTGATTTGCATCTCTCTAATCAATAGTGACTTAGAGCACTTTTCATATGACTGTAGATATCTTTAATGTCTTCCTCTGAAAACTGCCTGTTCATATCCTTTGGCCATTTATCAATTGGGGAATGACTTCTATTCTTATAAATTTGACTCAGTTTTCTATGTGTTTTAGAAAGGAGACCTTTATCAGAGATACTAGTTGTAAAAATTCTTTCCCAGTTTTCTGCTGTGCTCCTAATATTGGTTGCACTGGCTTTGTTTGTGCAAAAACTTTTCAATTTAATATAATCAAAATGATCCATTTTGTATTTCATAATGTTCTCTATTTCTTATTTGGTCATAAATTCCTCCATTCTCCATAAATCTGACAGATAAACTATTCCTTGCTCACTTAATTTGTTTATAATATCAACCTTCATATCTAAATTGTGTACACATTTTAAATTTTTTTTTTGGTATATGGTATCTATGCTCTGACAAACTATCTTCTAGTTTCCCTAGCAGTTTTTATAAAAAAGTGAGTTCTTATCCCAGAAACTGGGTTCTTTGGCTTTATCAAACATACAATTTCCTATAATCATTGACTACTGTATCTTGTGTACCCAGCCTATTCCACTGATCTATAACCCCCTATTTCTTAGCCAGTACCAAGTAGATTTGATGATTGCTGCTTTATAATACAATAGAAGATCTGATATGGCTAGGGCACCTTCCCTAGCATTTCTTTTCATAAATTCCCTTCATATTCTGGACCTTTTGTTACTCCAGATCAATTTTGATATTATTTTTTCTAGCTCTAAAAATAATTTTTGATAGTTTGATTGCTATGGCACTGAATATATAAATTCATTTAGGTAGGATTGTCATTTTTATTATATTAGCTTGGCCTACCCATGAGCAACTGATATTTTTCCAATTATTTAGTTCTGACTTTATTTGTGTGACAAGTGTTTTGTAATTCTGTTCATATAGTTCCTAGGTTTGTTTTGGTAGGTAGACTCCTAAATGTTTTATAATGTCTATAGTAACTTTAAATGGACTTTCTCTTTCTATCTCTTGCTCTTGGGCTTCATTAGAAATATATAGAAATGCTAACAATTTATGTGGGTTTATTTTATATCCTGCAACTTTGCTAAAGTTGTTTATTGTTTCAGGTAGTTTTTTACTTGATTTTCTAGGATTATCTAAGTGTATTATCATATCATCTGCAAAGAGTGATAACTTAGTTTCATCTTTTCCTATTCTAAGTACTTCAGTTTCTTTTTTCTTTTCTTATTGCTAAAGCTAATGTTTCTAGTACTGTACTGAATAACATTGGTGATAATGGGCATCCTTATTTCACCCCTGATCTTCTTGGGAAATTCTTCTAATTTATTCCCATTACATATAATGTTTTCTTTGTTTAATTTATTTTTAAAATTATTTAATGTTTTTTTATTTTGTTGTTATAGAGTTTAAGCACCTTTTTAAAAAAATTAACTTTTGTTTATATTTAGTTCACATCATTCAATTCCACAAGATTTTCAGTTACAAATTTCCTCCCCATCTTTCCCCTACCCACCACCCCAAAACAGCAATCCCACTGTATACTCCCTCCCTCAATCTGCTCTCTCCTATATCCTCCCCCCTCACCCCACTGACTTTCCGGTAGGGCAAGGTGGATCTCCCTACCCCAGTGCCTGTATATCTTAATTTCCAGTTGCATGGAAATAATAATGATAATAATAATAATAATTATATATATACATATATATTTTTAACATTTGATTATAGAACTTTAAATTCTAGATTCTTTCCCTTTCTCCCTTGACACCCACCCCCACTGGAAAGACAAGCAATTCAATACAGGCTGTACATGTGTAGTTATACAGAACATCTCCATAATGGAGATATTGTGAAAGACTGACTATATTTCCCTCCTTCCTATTCGGCCCCACCCCTTGTTCTATTCTCTACTTTGTCCCTGTGCCTTTACAGAAGTGTGTGCTTCTAATAACCCTTCCTCCCACCTTGCCCTCCCCTCCATCATCCCCACTCTCATCCCCATCCCCCCTACTCTCCCATAGGGCAAGATATCCAATTTAGAGTATATGTCATTCCTTCCCTAAGCCAAATTCAACGAGAGTAAGGTTGACTCATTCTCTTTTGCCTTCCTTTTCTTCTCCTCCATTGTAACAGTTATCTCTTGCCTCTTCTATATGAGATGATTAACCCCATTCTGTCTCTCCCTGTCTCCTCTCATACTATTTCTCTCCCACCTCTCAATTTCACCTTTTAAAA
>JAQQSU010011065.1:0-12264 GCA_028627135.1 Pseudochirops cupreus
TATTTAAGCAGTCCTTGCAAATTTTTTGTTTTTATTTTTTAGTTCTAACTAGGTAAGTAGTTCCTTAATATTTTGTTATAAAGGACAAAGAAACAAACTAGTGTCAACCATTTTATCCTTAAATGAAACTGAATCATAACATCTATTTCTAAGTATATATCTAGATCTTTATACATGCCTATATTTATTTAAACAAGCAGAAATAGGAATTGTAACTAATAGCAAATAGGATAGAATAGGAAATGTAACTAATAGCAAAAAAATAATATTTCTCCAGGTATTTTGTCAGTTCTAAATAATGGATTTGGTGATCTTTTAAAGTCCTTTTGGATCTTGTGACTCTATAAATCCTCTCTCTGAAAAGTCTTGAAGTTCAGTGAAACCATGGAACATGTGGACAAATGCCAGGACAGAATTCATGTACAGCAAGATATTGTTTCTTATCTACTGGAATTTATAAGATATTATAACTGCAGGAAGAGTAAAAAGCTTTGTCTGTTAAAGGAATCCACCTCATGCATCATCCCCCTTGGGAAGATATGTCCAATCCATGTTCAGGCATGTGCACATAAATTTAGCCCAAGCCATTACTTATAAAAAATGTTACAGGATTATTATATTCAGACAAGAGTTCATCTTTGGAGGTCTGTTCCAAAAGACCCAGAGGCTGTCAACTATATGAAATTCAATTTAGCTATATCACAAGGTTGAGGAATAAAAAATCACTTCAGGATTCTAGGGGTCATCCCACCATTGGTCACACACTATAATCTCACGATTTGTGAACATGAAGGCTGCTTTTTTTTAGGCTTCTCAAAAATTTTTATGTGGTTTTGTTTTGCATAAACACTGATATACGCTACCAATCTCATAACTTTTGTTTGTTTAATTTAATGTTTTAGATTTTGCCAGTTCTATAAACAGTAATTCCCTTTAGTAGTTTAAATTACCATCTGGTTGCCATAATAGAGGACAAAATCAACGATGTCTAAAGTGCTAAACCTGAATTTCACTATAAACTAACAAAAACAAGTTAAATTTCCAGTTGAACATCAAGGATTCATAAAATAAGATCTGGTTTTAAATTATGTTCTAAATAAGATTTTGGAAATCTTATAAAGCTCTAAAAATATTTGAACCACTTGTTTAAATTGTGAATCTAAACTTTTATCTTCATGTTAACATGTACTTTCTATGTTCACTTCTCCACGGAGGATAACACTGAAGTTTTCCTAAGATGTGACCCACTGAGGCATCAAATTAAAACCAGCATAGTCCTATAGTACACCCTGTTAAAGAATATTAGCTATTGGACATCCTACAATTTTCTCATTATAATAGAATTTGATCTAGAAATAGTTCCATGTTGTAACCACAATGTTATCAGGTTCCACAGAAGTATACTGAATCTATAATGTTGCCACAATTTAGCATACATTAGCCCAAAGACTGTCATTGACTGATAAGGATTCTCTTCCTTTTCTACCTTTTGCTTTTCCTCTTCCTTTTCCTTGTCCTTTTGCTTTTCCTTCTGTTGTAAATTTTCAGGCACATTACTGCATTAGCCTTGCTTTATGGGCTAGCCTAGGATCTGAACTGTAGTTCATAAGATTATTTTCTCCCAGTGGGAAAAAATCATTTGCTGACATGAAAATGGAATAGCGAGGAAATGTGGCAGCTTGAAAAATGCATGTCTTCCACTTGTTCCTGTAGCTACCAATGGCTAGTTGGCACAGAATTGGAGAAATACTTATTATGCTTCAGTGTATGTACTTCAGTGTATTTCTTAATTTGGAGAGTTCTTGCACAAGAGTTAGGCATAGAGTGTCACTCCTCTGATAGACATCTAGCATTATAAAACTCCTATTAGTACTACACGCATATGGGTAGGCCTATGACATATCCCTTGAGCTGAGATTTGAAAACCATATACCTAATGTGCCCTTAGGAGTTACAGACCACTATTCATAGTTACAGTCTACTACACCATGTGTCGCTGTTCTATTATAATGTGCACGACAGGGGCAGCTAGGTGGTACAGTGATGGGGTGGCTAGGTGGTGCAGTGGATAGAGTACTGGCCCTGGAGTCAGGAGGAACTGAGTTCAAATTTGGCCTCAAACATTTAACACAAAAACTAGCCATGTGACCTTGGGCAAGTCACTTAACCCCGACTGCCCTCCAAAAAGCAAAAAAACCCCAACAAATTATCATGTGTACCATGGAATCTTGATTACGTCATGGTCTAGCTAACCCAGTTCATTCATTACCCCCTTTCTTGTCAACTCACGTTTATCTGTCTTCTGACATAGCAGCCCACAGGTTCATTGAGCTTTGGTTTTCAAACCCATGAGTGATATTTAGCAAGACCCTCTCCCACCCCCACCCTACCCCACCAAGATAGCGCAAGCAACTTTCTATCTCTTTATGTTTGAGCAAATAATTCTCATTCTAAGACAAAACCTGGAACTCAAAGGACTTCTAGGATAGGGTAAAGTATAGGTTTGTTCTAAATACCTTTATACAATTATATACGATGCTCTCTTCTGGGCCTTCTTTGTAATAACAATATCTTAGGAAATCCCCTTTATCCAACAGCCTTCTAAACTGCTGGGATATTTTTAAGTGACAAAGTTATCATCAAACAAACTTTAAGATAATACATATGTGGGGAAATGCACTCCAACAAATCAGGCATTGTTTAGATATCTGCCAATCACAGATTTCTATACATCCTTCATCTATTTGTCCTAGGCAAAACATCAAATTTCATATTAATTCATTAGTCACAAGGAAGAACACACATTCTGGGGATCCTGATTTCCTATAAAGAAATGGATAAACATGTTATGAATTTGTTAATTACTCTCAGAGGATTAACCTGCTACCAATACCGAAAAGTGCTACTCTTTGAAATTAGAACAAGGGCCCCTTTTAAATTTTTTTTCTTTCTAGCTTTGCAACTGACTTTTGTGTGACCTTAGGAAACCCCTGCACTTTAAGGACCATCTCCATTAAATGAATAAAATAATATCTAGCTCTGTCAGAAGAATGAGGTGATAGTTAATTAGCCAATTTTTTCTGAGTTTTTTCAGTTCCTTAGGGAAGGGTAACATATCAATACAAGGTATTATTACAATTGAACGAAATTAACTCATGTCTTAGAGGTAAGAAGAATGGATGAAAAGGTTAACAGCTCTCCAAGTTAGAGATAATGAGCAGCTGTGGTGGCAGCCCCTCAAAACATTCAGTACCTATATGTTTTTTGGGGTACCTGGGATTTTACATTTATAGCCCAAGAATTCCTTAAGCAGAGACATCTTCCTGTGAAGTTTCTGTGTTTTATTTCCACCTCCACCTTGAGAGATACACTGACATCTTTAATATAAGAAATCTATTCATATAAGCATCATTATAAGAATCACAAGAGGGAGAAAATAAAGTCTAGTGTATAAAGCAATGGGTTGGAAGTCAGAAAACCTAAGGCAAGATCCACCATTATTAGTTATGTGATCGTGGGAAAAGCTGTAACTTGTCTGCATGAGAGTTTTTCTGTGTGGGGAAAAAAGAGAAGCAAAACAGTGAGAACTCAATTCTTGTCTTCTCTATGTGACAGAATGTTACTTGTGGCTGTCATGATGATGACTTTGAAATGTATAGATGGAAAATGTTAGCATATTTAGATACTTTAAGGACATTGTCTTCTTCATTTAGTAAAATAAAACATTAACTCTCTCTAACTTCCTACGTTATTGAGGATAACCTCGGAACCTTGAAGGCTACACTGTTGAAACATAAATTCTGCCATATCCTATTAGGCTCCAATAGTTTCAATTAATTTCGTCAGTAAATATGCATTTATTAAATGCCTGCCATATGCCACTCATTGTGTGACACAAAGAAAGGCAAAAGATAATCTCTGCTCTCAAGAAGCTCACAGTCTAATGGGGAGAAATAACATGTGAACAACTGTGTAGAAACAAGACAGTGTATTACCATAGTCCAGGCATAATGATGAGGGACTTCGCTAGGGTGGTATCAGTATCAGTGGAGAAAAGGAGACATAAACACCAAATGTACAAAGCTAAAATCAACAGATTTTGACAACATATTGAGTATGAGGAAGTGAGAGTTAAGAGTTGAGAACAAGACCTATTTTGAAAGCCTGAGCCATTGGGAGGATCAAGGTACCTTCAATGGTCAGAGAAATTGAAAAGAGGAAAAGGATAAGAGGAAAGGATCTTTCAGGGAAAGATGTTGAGTTCTGCTTTGGACACGATGTGTTTAAGATGTCTGTCAGACATCTAGTTCAAGACATACAACAGAGAGAGGGAGATTCAAAGCTAGACATGAGGAGGGAATATAGACCTGACAAAGGACTATGTCCTTTGCTCAGGAACAAACCTATAAAGGCTCAGCATCAGGTTTACATTCAGGCATTTTCTTTTTAGGCCAAACCATCTCAGAAAATGGTTTACTGAGGTCTGAATTGTTTGTGATCTGTTGGAAACCACAAAAATGAATTCAAAGATCTCATACAGCAAATAATAAGGTCTCCTTTTCTCTAATAGCACTTTGCCAATACTGTCTACTTGAATCCCCTAATTTCAAAGTTACAGGGGACCTTAGAGACTATCTAGTTCATTCTATACCTATATTCTATTAAAATAGATCACATGAGTTACTGTCTGGTAAGACATATTGAAAATGTTTGAAAAGGATTGGTTTTACAGACAATTTTTAAGTATAACATGCAATACTACAATATCATATACATTCTCAAGAAAGAATAGAGGGCAAATTATAAGTTTCCAAGATAGCACATCAGCCTTTACTGATGAAATAATTCATTACTTTATTGTACAATAGCAAGAAGTTTTCCCATGCTCAATTTTTATTGCAAAGATTATCATAAAAATATACTTATTGTGTATCTATAAATCAATCTGTTGTATAGTTCCTATGTAGCAGATACTATGCAAGTTTCTGGGGACACCAAACCCAGAATCAAATAGTTCTTACCTTCAAGGAAATTATATTTTGTGAGAGGAAATAACATGTAACACTTAAATGCAATATCAAGTATAGCATCACTGGTACGGATATGTCACACCACTTTCCCAAATGTATAGGTTAGGAAAATAGTCATTAACCCAAAAATGAACAAACATTCCTAGAGACTCTTATCAAGCCTAAAGAAAAATGAATATTGATGTAATTAAATGCTTTCTAACAATTAGAACAATGCCTACGTGAAATAGTGTAAGCATAAGCAAAATGGGATTTTTTTTTTACCTTGGTTTCCTAGGCTCAGGTTAAATTGTAAACATGAGAAGGATTAATCTCCTTTGAACCCTGACAATTCACATCTATGCTGAGTCATGTAGATTTTGTGCCTTCTGGCTCTAAGCCAATCAGTGTTCCCGTCTTTGTTACATATTCTGGGAGGTTGGTATTTTGCATTGGGACCTTTTCATTCCCTGATTACTCATGTCCTCTCCCAATCCACTGGTGTATGTAGGTGGTTGTATTACTTTGTTCAGAAAGTAGGAGCCCTGTCTGTTGAATTCTGTGCTAATTTCTCTGCCTCTATTTTCTACTTATCTGTAAGTAACATGAGATTGCCGACCTCTTTAAAAGTTGTCTTTTCTTTAGCAAAGCAGATCAAGGAACCTGTGTTAGCAGGTCATCCTGGGTGTGCTAGGGTGCTTGCTACTAAAAATGGACTGCTTCAAGAAGTGAGAGGTTCTTCCTTGCTAGAGTTCTTCAAGCAAAAGTTGGATTATAGTCTGGTAGGGGAAAAAAGATACTGGTAAACATAGCTCAAAATTGAGAAATAAAAGAGGCTAGAAGTTGGAGATTAACCGGATATAAGTGACAAGGATGGCCCCAAAGTATGAATTAACTATATTTTAATAAATAGGAAACTAGTTGTTACTGAGACAGGAATCATTTCTAAATCAACTGTGTACAGTCAGAAAATGGACTAAGCAAAGATATGAATCACCATTTTTTAAAAAGAATGATGGTAAGAATATGCAGCAAACAGTTACAATAAATAAAACTTCACCTATTTAAACCACTTGATGATGCTGAAAAAGTTTGAAATGGATAAAAGAAAAGACATCAACATTCATTATCAATTTTCTCTTGAAGTATAATGGTCATGAGAGGTTGTTCAATTGATGTTAATCAATAGAATATTACTCCTCTTCTCTCCCTGCAATCCACTTGATGAAATTATAGGATGTAAGCAACAGGTAATAGAAATAATTATGAATCAACTGGACAGCAAATAGATCAAAAGGTCCAAGAAACCATCATATAATTGAAGAATGGCTTTTATTCACATAAAAGTAATTAATTTATTGTTATAAAATTATACACATGACATTCTTGCAAGTGAAGAAGCATGATACTTGTCAAATGCAAATTTAGAATATAAAACCATTTGTAAGACTTTATGGTACTAAAAGATGGAAATTAAGAAATGAGAGGGCAAAATAAATTTTGTTTGGAGGCTCAGTCAGCTAACTCATTTAGTAAAAGTTAAAACAATGACTAGCATTTAAAGGTGAAACTTAAAAAAGGACTGACATTGAGTACTAAAATACAAAGAAATTAAGCTATTCAAATAAAAACTCTGCAATATAGAAATAAAAAAATCTAAAAACACATAAATAAAGGAATAATCATGTTAAAATATCTCTTTGGTTTTTAAAAATAAGTTCCTTTTTTTGCAGGGTGAAGACAAGGCAATTGGGGTTAAGTGACTTGTCCAAGGTCACATAGCTAGCAAATGTGTCAAGTGTCTGGGGCTGGATTTGAACTCAGGTCCTCCTGACTCCAGGGCTGGGGGTCTATTCACTGTACCACCTTGCTGCCCCCAAATAAGTTCCTTTTAAAACAAATTTCTTTACAGGTTTTAATATACATATCAATTTATCTAAATTTACTTTCATATGTCACTTTTTATGAAAGCATAGAAACAGAATTCTAGAATTAGAAGGAGCCTCCAAGGAATATACTCTTTTAGAGATGAGAGAGAAGAGATCTAGAGCATTAAGCATTTAGCAAGTGCACAGCTCTGCCTCACTTAAATCCAATTCATGTGCAAGTCAAGACATTACTCTTATGATGTTACTGGTTCTCTGATAATGAAGGACCACCAACCAACCAACCAACCAACCAAAGCCTTCTAGTATTCTACAGATTCCCAATCAATGATTCTAGTCATAACACAAGTGCCAAAAAGTGATGCTGTTTTAATTCTTGTGTTTATTAGAATAAAATGTCTCTCTTTTTTCAACTTAAATTCCACACATTTCAATGGCTATCATTAAAATCTAATTTTAAGTGGAAAATTCAGGAAGTGATGAATGAGATTGCATTCATTTTGTCTTATGCTTTGGGCAGCTGCATTATAAGGATTGGGGATTAGGAGACGATTTACATTATTTCTTTCAGTTTACAGATGCAATGAAAATAATTTGATGTAGTCTTCACGAAACTTTTTTTTACCAATTGGATTAACAAAAAATAGAATCAGAAAGATTCTGAAGTTTCCTCCAACTCTTAGACACAATCCTAGACTAGTCATAAAAAAACTAATTATGAAAATGTCGAAATCATGTTATTCCATAGAACTTTCTATCAACATTTTGTTCGAGACTTCTTTTGTAATAGCATCAATTCAGCTCACTTTAGGATGTAACAACATACATTGTCAATCTATTTTTCTCTACAGAAGCTAATTAAAATATGATCAGTAATACCAGTGCAAATGGAAGAAAAACTAGTCATTGTTTTAACTTTTACTAAATGATATAATAAAAAGAAAATGTAATCAGACAGCTTTGCAAATGGTGTAAATTTGTAAAGCTCATTATAAACCGTGGGGATTCAGAGAACATGTTTATATTGGGCCTGATGCAGCCTTCCTAATTTGAGTAAGATTCCACAAAAACATGATGAATTCTGCAGACTGGAAGTTTACTTGTTGAAAAAATAGGAGACCAATTTCCAAAGGTACTAGACATAATAAATGTCAAATCCATATTGTGTGTATATTCACACAGCAAAATGGTTAACTTTAGGTGAAAGCAATAGTATTATCAACTTCCAAAAGATTTTCTTCAATTTAAACGAAAACAGATCATTATATTTTTATTTCAGGAATTTTCCAGACAGTTATCCCACTTCTTCACTGTTTGTCTAGACACCTTCTTATGGAAGTCGTCATTTGCAAATAATCGCTTGCTTTGCTTCTTAATAGATGCTTCATTTTAAGTTCTTTCAAAATTCATACCTGAATCATGATAATGAAACATCTCCAGTATAATAAATCAACAGGCATTTATTGAGTACATAATTGTATTCTGTCATCATATATATCCTGTAATACTTCTATTATATATCAGTATGGACAGACCTGAATGTTAATTGGTACTGTGGGAAATGGTCCAAAGATGACAATACACTTACATGTATATATTCTTGCATATATATGTATGTGTATATTAATGTGTATTAGTGTATTGTGTATATACACACAGACAAATGCATATACATATATACATACATATATACATACATACATCTCTCTCTCTCTCTCTCTCTCTCTTTCTCTTTGGAGATGTATTGTGTGTGTATGTGCTCACATACATATACTACTCTATTTCTCCTAGATTGTAACCTTATGTTCAGGAATTATTTTATCAATAATCATATTTCTCTCAGTGCCTAGAATAATATAGTTAATATCATAAATTCTTAATATGTTTGTGGTGAGAAAAATATACATATATGCATGTATATAATGTATATATCCTTGTATACACACCTATACTAATATATACATATTCCTTGCTTAGCTATTTCAGTATCTCTCATTTTAACACAAAATTAAAACCAATAATTTCCAAAATGATCTACTTTTGGTGACCACTATGAATAGTATTTAGATATAATAGCTTTTAAATAATAAGGCCTTTTTGAGTTTCTAAAATACAGTATTTACATATTACATGAGCAAATGTTAAGAGTTTTTAAAGTACAAATATGAAGTCTTCACCTCTCTTGACTTCCATGAGGTGACACTCTCCTGTCTCTCTAACTTTTCTGTGTCCTCTTAATGTCTGAGTTACCCAAAGTTCAGTTATGTCCTTGATATTCTTCTCTCTCTCTTTTTTCACACTAGCTTAAAGATCTTGTCTACTCCTATGTCTTTAAATATTATCCTAATATAGACAGCTTCCAAGTTTTATCTCCATCCCTGACATTTCTTCAGTAATACATGAATTTCTAATTTCATTATCTGACTATATTCCCTTTCAGCACTTTCAATTCATCATATCCCAAACCAAGCTTAACATATTTTCTTAAAAACCTGTCTCTCATTATGAAGCGTCTTTTTCATCCACTTTCAAAATCTGTTTTTTTTCTTTCTGATTCATTCCTTTCCTTGCTTACCTTATATGTGCAATCAATTTGCAAATTCCATTGATTATAGGCAGACCAGATCTTTTGCTTCTGCAATTCCCTTTCTTTTTTTCCCTCTTCCCACCTTAATGCAGACCCTCCTTACTATCCATCTGGGTTATTGTGATAGTTTCTTAATAATTCTTTCTTAAATTCCTGCCCCTTCTCCTCCATACTTCACATTGCTGCCAGATTACACATATGCCTGGTCATATTACTTCTCTTTTCAAAACTTTATACTGGTTCATTAGGCACCAAATAAAATTCAAATCCCCTATTTATCTTCTCCAAAATAACTTGGTATTACACAACCTTCAACTCTTATTTCCTTTTACTACTCAGTTGATGTTTAAGTCAAATTTCAATACTAGTTAACTATAATGCCATGCACCAGCAGATTCCCAAAAGAATGCTACTGTAAACAGCTTTTAGGGTTTGGATTACACAGTATAGTGAACACTCTGTTTATTCCATTACAAATCAAGACAAACATTCACAATATATCACAATATAATATTCACAACATTACATCTTATAACATTACACTTTATCACAGAAAATGGTCACACAGTTTTCACTACAGTGGCCACAATATTTAGAACAAGAGACAATAGAATAATCAAACTTCCACTCATGGGGCAACCATCACCTTAATCAGTCACTATTCTAGATTCACAATTACTAAATATCATCGATCACAAATACAGTCATAAGAAAACCACACAAATCCTCCATCCCTTGGTGTCCAGCAAGTCTCAGTTTCATCCAAGGGGAGGCCTTTTCTTCATCTTGACTCTGGGTGGTCTCTCTGATCCCCTGGATCCCCTTCCATGGTCCCAGCTCTCTCCTGAATCCACAAAACAGTCACCTGGATTCAGAACACAGACAGCTCCAAAGTCCTTGTCCAATTCTCAGAGGTAGATAGCTCCCAGGTCTTTGTCCAGTCCTCAGGGCAGTCCCTGACACGCATGAAGTTCACAGGGTCCAGCACATCTCAAACTCTTCACCACTTCTCTTGCCTGGAACTCAAGGATCAGCCAGGCCACAAACAAAGTCTTATCCTGGTCATGTTTATCAGTCCTCCAGCACTTAAGCTGGCCCTAGGCCCCAGAAGGAATATCGGCTGTCCAGGCAGCTTTCCAGGCAAGCTCTCTCAGCCTTCCTGCCAGCCTTCCAGGCAAGCCCTTTCAGCCTTCCAAGCAAGCTCTCACAGGTTTCTAGGCAAGCCCTCCCAGCCTTCCAAGTGGCCTTCACCAGATTCTGGTCTCAGGAAAACTCCATCTCAGTTCTCAGCTTCCAGATGCTAGGAGAGAAACTCTCTCTCTCTCTCTCTCTCTCTCTCTCTCTCTCTCTCTCTCTCAGCGGGCTTCAGTCTCCATGATTCTTCCTTCACCCAGAGCAATGTTCCAATTATGTCTCTCTGTCTCTGGAATTCTTGCTTATATACACACACTGGCCTCTTGTCTCAGCCAGTCCCCTTCTTCCACATCAATAAGGGAGTTCATGCCTTCTCAACAGTGGGACAGAGTTTGCACCTTCCACACTTAGCCCCAAGGTACAAAGTGCTAAGTATCTGCCAAACTGATTACTATTACATTAACCCAGTACATGCCTTCTACTTTCTCAATGCTATTGGTTTGCTCATACTGCTCCATAGACATGGAATATTCTCCCCTGTTGAATCACTGAAATCCTACCATCCTTAATAACTCCTTAAATGGTACATCCTCCATGAAAACCTTCTTGGTAACCCAGTCATAATTTTCCTTTTTAAGACTCTGTAGAGCAATTGGTATCTTTTATTAGTTTATTATGTTGTATTGTAGATTCTAGAGATTCTGACACATTTTGCAAGTGCAGTATGGGTATATATCCAACAGACATGAAGAAAAAGAAACTGACATCCAGCTAATCCCCCATAACTCATTTTGGACAGATACTGAGGCCGGTGAAATGCAACTTGTCCAGTGTGGAAAGAGTTTGAAACAGCTTCAAAGGGAAAAGGATTTGGAAAGTGAATGAATGATAGAGGAATATATGACTAAAATATTGAAAATATATGCATTCTGAAGACTGCAGTGGGACCAAGTATTCATTCAGAGGCTAAGTGCTCTTGTGTTGAGCGACCTGGATCTGGATCGTGTTCATTTTCAGTGAGCCAAAGCTGGTGGGGGCTGCAGCAGCCTCCTAATAGCTCTGGCAGCTGTGAAAATCACAGCAATTTGGGACAGAGCTTTCCCCTCTGGAAGCAGAGTTCTACAGAGCTAAAAAGCCAATTAATTGACTGGCAACATGAGCAGGCAAAGAAAGCAAAGTAAGAACAGCAATCAAACTTTATATTCCTTCTTTGGAGACAAAAAAGATCAAAGCATGGAACGGGAGGAAGACAACACATTCATAACTCCCACACCAAAAGCTTCCAAGAAACATGTAGGCTTCCTATAAGCCACAGATCAGCTTAAGGACGATTTTGAAAACCAAATAAGAGAAATGGAGGAAAAATTAGTAAGAGAAATGAGAATGATGCAAGAAAATCATGAAAAGAGAGTCAACAACCTGACTGAAGAAAATAACACCTTAAGAAATAGATTAACTCAAATGGCAAAAGAGGCCCAAAAAGCCAATGAGGAGAAGAATGCCTTAAAAAGTTGACTTTGCCAGATGGAAAAAGAATCTCAAAAGTGTTCTAAAGAGAATAACTCTTTCAAAATTAGAGTGGAGCAAATGGAAGCAAATGACTTTATGAGAAATCAAAATACTATTAAACAGATCCAAACAAGTGAAA
>JAQQSU010011066.1:0-12264 GCA_028627135.1 Pseudochirops cupreus
GCTGTATCCCAGCTGCCTAGATGTACACACATACATAACACATATTATATGTACATATATTATTATATATGCATGTATATACATATATGCATATGTGTGTACATATCCATATAAATTGGGGGCAGTCTCAGAGAGACGGTTCTAAGATTAAGGACAGGAAAAGGCTCCTTAAGGAAGGTGGGGCTTTAGCTAAGACTTTGATGAAGGCAGGGGAGGTAGAGTATTCCAGGCATGCAAGATTGTCACTGAAAAGACTGGCAGTCAGGAGATAGAGTTTCTTGTTGGAGGAACAGCAGGGAGGCCGATGTCACTGGATCACAGAGTATGTTGGGGGAAGTGAGGTATGAGAAGACTAGAAAGTAAGGAAAGAATAATGAAGGGCTTTAAGAGTCAAGGGTGGGGGTGTTATATTTGATCCTGATGATACTAAGGAGCCATTGGAGTTTTTTTTAATAAGGTTCCTTCCCCTTTCATTTGTTTCTCTATCTCTCTTTTACCATGCACCATCTCTTTTTTTATTATTATTGTTGTCGTAGTGGTGAAAAAATATATAATAGAAATACATAAAAGTGAAATGGTCCTTGTTGGCGTGCTTAACTTTAATAGTCAGTCAGCAGACACAATTAGTACAAAATAAAGGCATTTATATAGATTGCCTTGAAAGAACAACATCTATAAAATGCTTCCCATTCCCCAACCGCTAGTAACCTGGGCGCGTTCTTCCATAAATGTACCCAGTATCCATGAGAAGAGTAGGCACAAATGTACAGTATTCCAGGAGTAAGGCACACACTTCAGGAACAAATGAGACCAAGGCAATTGACCCATTTCGTACTACAGGGATCCGGTATCTTTTCTCTTTACATACTATCCTCATGTTACTTCCTCTGATCATAATGTTTCTATTGAGTGGATTGCTGAATCCTTGGGTCTGCTCTTCTTCATAGCTCAAATCTCAATGACCAGGGTTAGCTCTCATACATTCATAGTCAGCTCTCTTCTCTGCTATCAGAGGTCACACTCTGTTTCCTGCTCCTGAATCTCTACGTATTGCCCACTCCAGAATGAGATGTGGTATCTCCTTCCAGTGGCTCTTCCACAAGATGCTGATGGGGAGAAAAGGCAAAGAGAACCATAAAGTATGCTCTGTGGTCATAGTCCACAAAGCTGATCCTTCTCTTGAATGAATGCAGATCTGAAGAGCTTGGCTTTTTTAATGGCCACCAAGAGTGTGACCCATCTTCAGCCAGCCAATGCTCAGCTGCCCTCTAATTCCATCAGGCATAACTCATTAAAAAAATTTGTTAACATCTCAATACCAATTACCTCTATAATCTACTCCTTACTTTCTGAGGTTACATCAGTTGATCTGAGAGGGGAGATTGACTATTTAAAATGAAGGACGTTGGTCAAAAGATATGAATAGCACATCACAAACGCACTAAATGGACAAAGAACAATTACTTTTCAGATTTATGGATGGGAGAAAAGTTCACAGTGCAGCAAGCAATGGAAAGATTTATAGAAGATAAAAAGGATAACTTTAATTATATAAAATGTAAAAGATTTTCTATAAATAAAACTAATGCAGCTAAAATTAGGAGAAAAAATAGATAACTGGGAAAACCTTTGAAGTGAATTCCTCTGAGAATAGTCTTATATTCAAGATATAAAAGGACCTGATTTAAATTCGTAAGAATAAGAATTATTCTCCAATTGATAGGATGTGAACAGGAAGTTGTCAAAAGATAAAATACAGTCTATCAATAAACACATGAAAAAATTATTCAGACCACTAATTATTAGAGAAATGCAAATCAGAGGAACTCTGAGGTTTTACCTCATACCCATCAGATTGGCCAAAAAGGGAAAATCTTGGAGAAAGCATGGGAAAATAAGCATATAAATTGATTGAGTTGTCATGACCATGACTGAGTTGTCAGTAGGCCCAGCTATTCTAGAAAGCAACTTTGAATTACGTAAAAAAAAAAAAACCAAACTAACTAAACTGTATACCCCTTTACACAGTCATACCATTACCAAGCCTAGGCCCCAAAGACACCAAAGAAAGAAGAAAAGGACCCACGTGTATATGTATATATATATATATAAAATATGTATGTATACATATATATATTTACACCTACATATATTTATATATATGTATGTGTATGTACATATACATACATACACACACATATATGTATTTATAAAGCTCTTTCGTGATGGAAAAGAACTGGAAACTAAGGAGGTGCCTATCAGTTAAGGAATGATCGAACAAGTTATAGTATTGAGATGGAATATTGTTGTGCTATAAGAAATTATGAGAGAGATGGTTTCAGAGAAATCTGGGGAAGTGTAGGAACTGCTTCAGAATTAAGTGAGAAGAACCTGGAGCACAATTTATGCAATGACCAATAACTTTAAAAGACTTAAAAACTCTGATCAGTACAATGGTTAACCATGATTCCAGAGGACTGACGATGAACTTTGCTCCTCACCTCCTGTCAGAGAGGGGACTCACTCAAGATACAGAATGAGACAGATCTTTTTAGGCATAAACTACATAGTTATTTATTTTTCTTGATTATACATATTTTATAAGGGTTTTGTTTTGGGGTTTTCTCCCCCAGTGTATGGGGGGGGCGGGGTTAGGAGGCAGAAAAAATAAATGTCATATGAAAAGATAATAAGTACAGTAAGATAGGGTACCTACCAATTGAGGAATGGTTGAGCAAATTATGGCATATAAATGAAATGGAATACTACTGTGCTGTAAGAAACAATGAATGGGATGGTTTCAGAGAAATCTTGAAAGACATATAGGCTGAGGCTGAGCAAAGCAGAACTGAGAGAACAATTTTAGCAGTGACCACAAAAATTTACAGGAAAACAATATCGAAAGATATAAGGTCAATGCAGTGACCGCTCTTGGCTTCATAGGGCTCATGATGAAACACATCTAGCAGAGATGAGGTGGACTATTAATAGTACATAGTCAGATATGGCCAAGGTGTAATTCTATTTTGTCTAATTATGCCTATTTATTGCCTAGTGAGTGGTACAGTAGAAAGAGTAAAGGACTTGGAGTCAGGAAGATCTGAGTTCAAATCCTGCCCCATATAATTATAGCTTTGTGACTCTGGGTAAGTCATTTAATCTCCATGTACGTCTGTTTCCTCATCTGTAAAACGGGGATAGGATAGTAAGAACATCTACCTCACAGGGTTGTTGTAAGGATCATATGAATTAAGAAATATAAAATTATCTATAATCCTTAAAGTTCTGTATAAATTCTAACTATTATTACCATCATTATTGCTTATTACAAGGAAGAGCTTTATTGCATTTCAGGGAGTAGCAAAGATGGCATTGGGAAGTAATAGACATTTTTAAAAAATGAATCCTACTCCTATACATGATATATAGGAAACTAGATTTTACTTCTTTCACTTTTTTCTGCCAGACCTTGTTCTGATATTATCTTGGTTCTACCTCACTAGGTGATGGATTTCAATATGGCAAGGCTTTGTGATAATGTCTCAGATTTTCAAATATTCATCCTTAGTCTTCAACTCTGGGTGTGAAAGCACATAGTCCTCCCCATTCCTTGTCCAGATGAAAAAGACTTTTGCCCAAATGTGCTACCTTTATCCAGCTTTGGGAATCAAGCTGCCCCTTGAAGCTTTCTGTCTGATAGCTCTTGTCCTCCACCTGTTCTCTCCATTTCCAGTTGAGCTGCCTAAAGAAAATCTCCTCACTGGATTGCCATGTCTTTGTCCTTGGTAGTTAAACTTGTCTTCCCTCAAATTGGCTTAGTCCCAAACCATAAGACTATACTTTCACAATCTCTTCCTAAAGCTTGACTGCCTCAGTGCAGCTCCCACCAAAAGGTCTCCCAGACTGAGCTACTGCTTTCTTTCTAACCCTGTGCTCTTCCTGGTCTATCCTTAGCACCCTTCTCCTTGGTAGAGCTGAAATTATTAATTCTTCCTAAAGCCAATGAACACTGGATACCTGTCTCTCCTCTCAGACAGCAGCACCAACCATGTCCTGATCTCAGGGTCCTGCACATTTCTCATTTTTATTTCTTCCTACAAAACATGGTTCAATCATTCACTAGCTATTGTCATTAGATGAAGAAAGAAAATAAGCATTTTCTAAGCACTATGTGCCAAGTCCTTTGCTAAGCCATGGGAATAAAAACACAAGCCAAAAAAGAATATAGTCCCTGACGTCAAGGAGCTTACATTCTAATGGGGGACATCAATATGAGAAAGTTGAAAAATGTAGGGGACTGTAGGGGATGGGGAAGATGAAGGCATGCTTTTGAAATGCAGAAGTCAAGAGCAGAGCTGAAAGGGGAAGGAAGGCTGTCTATCCAGGGCTCCTAAACAGAATGGAGTTTCCAGAAGAAACTTAATTAGTGAAAGAAGGGAGCAGATCTCATAAAGAAATATTCCAGGGTGAGAAGGCTGTTGAAGTGATTGGATATTCCCCGGCAAGAAGGTTCCAGGCATTGAGGGGAGTTCCAGGATGAGAAAGTAGCAGAGGCATAGTTTTGTATGAATTTATAGCAAATAAATTTATAGCAAATAGCAGAAAACATAATTTTACTTTCTTCTTCAAAGCAACTCTTTAGAATGGGTAGGAGTTCCTGAATTGCTTTCTCTAAGTTAAATTTCAGAAGTATTTCTAACTGAACATTTTGTTTTTATAGTTTACACTGAAAGTTCAAATGATATCTGCAGATAATTAAATTGAAAATAAATCCTTAGTGTACCTGGAATGGCAATATGGAGTAGAATCTCTAAAAAATAAAGTAAGCACAATTTCTGGCCAACATGGCGGCCTTGACATAGGCAAACACCCAGCTCCCACCCACCTACTCCAACAAAAACCTCAAACTCACATCAGACTTAAAAAATGACCAATTCATTTAATCAAAAGTCACAGTTCTTCTATGACAGAGATACACAAAAAGTCAGCCAGAAGCATAGTGCCTGGTACAGAGTAAACACTGAATCAATTTTTGAAGCCTGTCTGCCAGAAGCCCGTAGGCAATAGGAATAGAGGCAGCCAATAATGCCAATGTCAACACAGGCAAATAAGCCAACTTCCTCCCAGAGTCAAATGTAACCAAAAGGGAAATACGTCCAGTGGAGGCAAGAATGGAGCTCCCCACCTCAAAGTCCGAGAATCATCAGAATAGCAAAGATCACCTTGGTGGTCTACTTGGTGGTACAACTCCTCTGGAGCTTCCCAGATTTGACAAAGACAGAAGAGGCATCCAGAGGCTCTGAGGTCCCTGGCACTCTATCCTGAATGCCATAAAGTGTCCTAGGGAACCAATACTCGTACCTTCAAAGACTAAGGGAGGCCTAACCATGGTCAGTAGAAGAACTCAGGTACCTAGAGTAAAACTACGTAAGAAGGGCAAGTAACTGTACCCTAAAGTACAGAACTTTGTGCTTGTCATAAAGTTCCAGTTCAGGAACTAAATCATGAGAAATGTGTAAACTAAGGAAGATATCAATCATGAAAAATTATTTCACATCTAGATTTCCTCCCAAAGAGAGAGTTACTCTGTAAGAACTACAAACAAGACCCTGTAGTGCCAATGCAATATTCACAGCATGACTATGAATATGCCAGCATAGTTTTCAATCGCAAAATATGAGTCTCCATAGAGGACAGAAGCAAAACATTTATTCAGACACCAGAAAGCCAAATCCCAACACCATGAAATTGAATCCATCACAGCAACAAGGAAGTTAATAAGCCATAACAGAGCAAAGAGTCACACCACCCTTTAGACTTCCCACTCACAAGTCTAACTGTCACAGCAGGGGGCAAACAGTCACAAGCCTAGTTGTCTCCTTGGCTATGTTCTCTCTCTCCCAGTCTAGGTGCCCTGATTCCCAGCTTCCTGTGGGTTCTACTCCACTCTTCGGCATACTCCTCCCACCACAGGCTCCATATGATTACATTCGGCTTATTAGGGGAAGGAAAGATCTTTGAATCAAGGAAGATCTTCAAATTCCCCTAAGCTGTTAAGGGACAGGGAAGATCTTCACATTCCCATTACTATTACAGACTTCAAACAAAAAAAAAATTGGATTCCACACAAGAACTATATAAATATCTAGAATAAATCAAGTAAGAGATAAACACAAAACAAAAAGAGGAAAGAATTGAAGGAGAATAATTAGAGAACAATGGTAAACCTTACCTGAGAAACAGATTACTTGAAAACTAGAATAGAACAAATAGAAACCAACAACCACGAGATAGCAAAAAAAATATGTATATAGGGAAAATAATGGTGATAAGAGAAAAAATGTGATATATCTGATTTAAAAACAACCAACCTAGAAAACTGATCTGTGGAAGATAACTTAAGAACTACCAGACTCCCTGAAAGCCTTGGGAAACCTGGAAAGGAAAACCTTGGACACCATCTATATTCTAAGAAATCATAAATTTTTAAAAATGTCTAGATCTTTTAGAACCAGAGGGCAGAGTGAAGAAAGGAAGAATTCATCAATTAATTCTTGAAAGAAACTCCCCAAGGAAAGTCCCTAGAGAACCTCCATATCTTCAAAGTGTGTTGAGGAAGTTAAATAAGAAAAACCTGGAGGAGGCTGGTTTTATTCTGAGGGTTTTAAAAGAATACTTTAGTATAAAAAGGAGGAAGAAGGGGGTAGAACTTGCTCATTCTTATAATTAGGGTTGGTGAGAAAAAGACTATATAAATGTGGAGGAAGGAGTGAGGGGAAGCAGATATCACATGAATCTCCCTCTTTCCCAAAATGGACAAAGGAGGGTTGAAAAAAATATACATCCGTTCTCCACAACAGTTCCATGTGGAAGCACATTAAATTCAAGAAGGAAAGAAACAGGCATTAGGAGATACAGTTAAAAGGAGGAATATTACCCAGGAGAGAAAAGTCACAAACAGATGCATCTTGAAGAAGAGATCAAAAAGAAAAAAAAAAGAAACTAAAGAACTAGAATTGAAAGGGGTGTCTATCAATTGGGAAATGGTTGAAGAAATTGTAGTATATAACTTTTTTTATTTTATTTTTAATTTTTTTTGCTTTTTGGAGGGCAATTGGGGTTAAGTGACTTGCCCAAAGTCACACAGCTAAGTCTGTCAAGTGTCTGAGGCCAAATTTGAACTCAGGTCCTCCTGATTCCAGGGCTGGTGCTCTATGCACTGTGCCACCTAGCCTCCCCACATAGTATATAAATTTAATGGAATATGATTACCTCAGAAGAAATTACCCAAAAAAGAGAATACTGGACAATATGAATTGATGCAGAGTGAAGTGAGCAGAACTATCAGGAACAATTTATCTAAGGATAACATTGTAAAGAAAAACCACTTGGAAAGACTTAACAACCCTCGTCAACACAATGATCGGCTGTCTCCAGGAAACTTTTTTTTTTATCAGTTTATTTATTTATTTATTTTTAGTTTTCAACATTCACTTCCATAAATCTTAAATTTTCTTCACCCCTCCCTACCAAAGACAGCCTGCAATCTGATATAGGTTCTACATATACATTCCTATTACATATATTTTCACATTAGTCATATTGTATAGAATTATAGCAAATGGGAGAAACCATGAGATAGAAAAAAAAACAGAACAAACAGAAAAAAGAGAAAATAGTCTGCTTCTCTCCACATTCAGACTCCATAGTTCTTTCTCTGAATGGGGATGGCATTTTCCATCATGAGTCCTTCGGAACTGTTTTAAGTTCTTATATAGCTGAGAAGGGCTAAGTCTATCAAAATCAGTCATCCCATACTGTGGCTGTTACTGTGTACAGGGTTCTCCCTGACCAGAAAACAGAGCATCTCCTAAAATTTCTACCGCTTGACATGGAATTCTCTAGTGACTACTGGGTACTCTACTAGTAGTAGTGTGGAAGTACCTTATTGGGTCTACATTGCCAGAAATAGAGGATTACCATGGACCCACCTGTGTCAATTTCACTCTGCTACTTCTGGGACCCACACTGATGCCTCTGGGGACCATTTTACTTGTCCTTGCCTCTGGGCCCCACACTGCTACCTACTTCCACTGGCGTCCACCACTCTAATGAACTAAGGGCCAAGCACTGTCTCCTCAGACCATGCTAAGCTCATATACTGCCCCATTCTGCTACTGTCAAAGACAGAAATAGCTTCCATACTCATTCTGGAATTCTGAATCGTATGTAAATTTTACACTGGGACTTCAAGTGAGGGATGGAAGAGGGACACCAAAGAGTGCCTCCCCCGCCCCCACTGGTGCTACTACTGCCCTACAGTGCTGGCCTCAGACACTTCCTAGCTGTGTGACCCTGGGTTAGTCACTTAACCTCTGTCTGCCTCAGTTTCCTCATATGTAACATGGGGATAATAACAGCACCTACCTCCCAGGGTTGTTGTGAAGATAAAATATCTTTTAAAGCTAAAAGCAAAAACTAGTTATTATGTTCCAGGTGGCTGAGCTAAAAAAAAAAAAGAGGTGATGAAAGAATAAGAAAGAATTTCTGTTTAAAGAGGCCTGTGGAGATGATCTTATTTTGTGATAATGGAATATTTTCATTTTGCAATGAATCATTGTTTTTAAAAATTGGAATAGCAGCATGGAAAAAGTTTGGGAGTTATAGTCATAGACCTAGGACTGAACCTCAGCTTTGTTATTTTTCTGGATGCATTCCCCTTGGGCAAGTAACGGTATTTAGAGCTCAAAGAGATTCTCAAGCCAAGGCAAACATTCATTAAGGCCCATAGAGTAAAAGCAGTCTCAGTCCAACTCAACAAATATTTATTAGACATCTCCTGTGTGCAAGGGACTTTGCTAGACACTGGGGATATAAAAACAATGAAGAAATCATTCCTGCCCTCAAAGAGTTCCCGTTTTATTGGGGGGATACAGAGTGCGTGTGTACACACACACATACATATACGTGTAAATATAATGTATTTTTTATATATGAAGAACAATTAATAAATAGTTCCTGTCCTCAAGGAATTCACATACTATTGGGGAAATACAATATATATATATATATTTATATATGTGTACATATATACATATAATAATAAATACATGTATGAGTATATTTATATGTAAACAGTCAGCTGGCCCAGTGGATAGAGTGCCAGGCCTGGAACCAGGAAGACCGAAATTAAAATCTGACCTCAGACCCTTACTAGCTGTGTGACCCTGGGCAAGTCACTTAACCCAGTCTGCCTTAGTTTCCTCAATTGTAAAATGAGCTGGAGAAGGAAATGACAAATCACTCCAGTATGTTTGCCAACAAAATCCCAAATGGAGTCACGAAGAGTTAGACACAAATGAAATAATTTAATAATAACACACATATGTATACATGCATGCATGCATGCATACATGTGCATATATACACAGAGATATACAGATAAATAAATATAAATGAAATGTTGATAGGTGGGCCTAAGAGCTTCCAGGGGTGGGGAGCCCTAGGCCCTAGGTATGCAAGTAGCCTGTTGCTGGGATTCATTTAAATGGACAAGAGGGCATGGAAAGCCCATTCCCATCCGCACTGTGCAGAGTAAGAGGGTAGCCATGTCTGGGCAATCACTCCTCCACTCTCCTAAGTCCAAGAGAGGTCTGGGACTAGAATGATGTTGCTCTACTGTCCCTTTGATACTTGGAGTCCTGTGGTAATGAAAAGTTCCTTTGGCGGCACAGAACAAAAGCTGCTTTCCCTGGTCGCTCTTGGTGGTAAGCAGTCTTTAGCCTAGACTGAGAGCGTAACTGTTAACTTACCCTTGGCCAGCTTAGCTCCCTCCCACCAAATACTTATTACCCAAAGGACAATCACAGACAGCTAGCAAACACATTTATTGAAGAAACAGTAAAACCAAAATTGGGGAAATAATACAGATTGAGGGAGATTCTGGGGCATCTAAAAGGAAATGGGCTCTTCCATCAGGTTGCAAGAGCACTTTCCACAACCTATTCCCCTCCCCTCCTGGAGCCCTGTTCTCTCTTCCCTCTCTGGGCTGCTGTGATACTGTCCTCTCTCCGTTCTCCTCCTACCCATCTGACCACTCCTTCTCCGTCTCCTTTGCTACATCATCATCCATATCATGTCCCCGGAGGTGTCCCCCAAGACTGTCACAGGTTCTCTACCCCCATCTAATGTTCTTTCCACCACCATCTTTCTGAGCCTCGGTTGTCTACTCAGTAAAAAAGGGGTCAATAAAACAGTACTTGAGCCAGCTATCTCACAGGGTTCTAACAAAGAAAAGTACTTTGTGAACGTCAAAGGACTGGAAATAGCAGTTAATATTTATAAATGTTATATAAGTTTAATTAAATCAATCAGTGTTTATTGACCTCTATGTGCTAGATGTCAGAGGGGCAGGTACAAAGAATTAAACGGCCCCCGAAGGACAAAATATTTCCTCAGCTCTGGGTATTTCTGGGCCGAACAGAGGAAGTGAAGGCAGGAACCATATTCGGGAGTGGAGGAGGGGGAAGGCAGGGACCGCTCTCTTCTTTGTTCTGACTCTCCTTGCCCAGAGAACTTTTATTTTCTGCTGGACCCTGGCTCTCTCCCTCTACCCCTGACAGGACTAGCAGTAGAGTGGGGTTAGATGGGGGAAGCAGAAGATGCAGATAGACAACTACCTGAGGTCAAATTCTGCCTCAAATAATTGTGCGACCCCAGGCAAGGCATTTAACCTCTTTGGGCCTCAGTTTTCTCAAAGGGTGTTGGACTGACTGGCCTAAGTCTACATTCTTCCCAACTCAATACAGCCCTTTTACTCCAGTGTGACCACCCCTCTCTAAGCCTCAGTTTCCCCACTCATAAAGTAAGGGGGACTGTACTGGATGATCTCAAGGATCTCTTCCGGCTCGATCTCGGGTAATTCCCTCAGGACAGCAGAGAAGGGCGGGGGAGGAGCTGAGAGAGCTGAGCTTGGCGCGGACCCCCGTTAGTAGCATCCTCTCCAGCTAGCCGGGGCTGCGGTGTACGGGGCGGACCCACAACCCCAGCAGCCCCAGACTTGCTTGGGGCGGTTCCGGATGGGAGGAGTCATAAGGGCGTGGGCTGGAGTCTAGCGTGACCACAGCGGGCTCCGAGGAAGGCGGAAGGAACCCAGGGGGACAAAGCTGCTTAGGCTGAGCTGCTGCCTAAGGGAGGCGGGTGGCGTGGGAGCAGAGCCTCGGACCCCGAGCAGCCATGGAGGCGGGGCTGCTCTTCCAGTTCTGCAACTGGAGCACGCTGGTGGTGTGCATGGTCATCAAGTTCCCACAGATCTTCGCCCTGCTTTCCACTAAGAGCTCGCGGGGTGTCAGTCTGAAAAGTTTGCTCCTGGAACTGGTTGGGTAAGGATGGAGACGAGACGGGGACCTGGACCGGGCCGGGGTCCAGGGACCAGGGGCCGGCCGGAGGCGTCCTCCGGGACAAACCCTTTCACTACTGAGAAGAGTTTATTTAATTCTTCCTGCTTTGCCCCCACTAAGAGCGGTAGATTTGGGCTCTAAGGGAGGGAAACCCTAATAGAACTGCCTAAGAGTGGAATGTGCCGTCCCAAGTGGTAGTTTTTGGTCACTGGAGGTAGTCAAGGGGAAACTACCTTAGACGGCCTCTGAAGATCGCTTTGCACTTTGAGATTCAGGGATAACCGCCACTCCGTCCCCCTTGCACTGAGCCCTGGGGGGCGAAGGGCACGTGCCGGGGGTCCAGGAAGGGGAGAGCTATCTGGCCTAGAGCATGGGAGTAAGCCCCTCCCTCTGTGGGAGGTTCCCTGGAGCGAGGTCGAAACCCGCAGGCTCTGGGTGTGGCCTGAGCGACGTGCACGCCCTGTCTGCTCACTTAAGTGTTCCTGCCTCCCCTGTCTTTCCCCTCGGTTTGCTGCCTTGGCACATACAGGAGATGTTGTGGATACATGTGACAGTTTACCAGAAGTGTAGACCAGGTGATATTAGTTATAGCTTTGGGAACCCAGGGAGTCATTTTACTTTTAAGAACCTCAGTTTAGGCGTCCTCCAAGTATAATATCTATAATCATTGATTCGCTTAAGCGCTTGGCGCATAGTAGGAATTTAATAAATATATACTTGTTTTTTGTCAGCGGATAGGGATACAAAGACAGAACCGGAACAACTCTGCTCCCAAGGACCTTACCTTCTATTTGGGGACCTATTCGGAAGTCTTGGGCAACTCTCTAAATATCTCTAGGCCTCAGTTTACTCATTTGTAAAATGA
>JAQQSU010011067.1:0-12264 GCA_028627135.1 Pseudochirops cupreus
GCACCGCACGGAGACTAGCTTGGTTCCGGCGTTCTGTTGCTCCACCCCTTCCTGCTACATCAGCAAGCTCAAGGGGCGTGGAAGATCTTCAAATCCCAGTATCGTTACATTCTGTAAGATGATAAAGAGACTTCTTGTACCTAGCTCACAGTGTTGTCTTAATTAAAATATTTTGTAACAGTCTTGCGAGGTAAGTAAGATAAAATAGTTACCTTTACAGAAGAGCCAAAAGAGCTCTACAAATGCCAGATGATCGGCTGTTCTCTAGCTGGTAAGTCGTACAGTGGGCACTTAAACCAATGCTTCCCATTGCTTGTCAAATAAAATCCAAGTTCCTTAGTCTGGCATTCAATGCCCACCATGTTCTGTCTCCATTCTCTATTGTTATCCTTATATCTCATTACTCTTTTTCATACAAGCCATGATTTAGCCAAATTGGACTTTTGGCCATTCCCCAAAACCCTAACACTTTTAACTACCTCTGCACATTTCCTTTCACTGTGCCCTTACCTTGGAATGCCCCCTTGGATATTTGCAGCAGAAAGAAAGGTCTTCCTCTGAACTCTCCTAGCACTAGGAGGTTTATACCCGGCTTGACGCACTTTCAGTCTCACTTATTATTATTGTTCTTTGTGTACATGTCTTGTCTCTCCTAACAGTCAGAGATCTTCAGGGCTTACCACAGCACTTTGCATTCCAGGATCCTATAATCTCTCTATGCAAATTTAGTAAATGAATGTTGAATGAGGAAGTTGATGAATTTGTCCTGTGTCGCTTCAGGCTTCATAGAGTTCTCAGGAAGTGATTTTGGCTGAGCAAATCCTCTTGACTCTTTAATTTAATTGTCATTAACACTCATCTAATTAGATGAATGTTGTACCTATCTTCCTCTTAAAGCTCCAACACTCTTGGCATGTACTTGAATGTTTGTTCTTGATTATTATGAATAATAGTGAGCTCATTACATTTTTTAAAAATTAATTTTCATTCTGAATAAAAAAACACAAAACAAATGAACAATTCTATGTAGAAAATATAAAAGAAAAGGGATTGCACATAAAACCATGAATCTTTGTTATCTATAACTTGTTTTTCTCCTTAATTATAATAAATTCAACAGGTAACTTTCAAAGTTGTTTAGCTTGTCTTTTTTGCTTGTCTGTTTCCTTCTGTTGTCTTCTGTCCATTTTTTTAAAAAAAGAAAATGCTCCAATTACCCCTCTTCTTTCTTTGATTTTCCTTTCCTTTTTTCCTTAATTATTCTATTCCCAGCAATCTTTCCCACCTCCTTTGAAAAAAAAATAGAAAAATTAAAACCTTGGAATAAATATGTATAGTGAAGCAACATAAATTCCTGCATTGGTCAGGTTCGAAAATGTATCTTATTCAACATCTTGATTCCATTACTTCTCTATTAAGAAATGGGTAGCATACTTCATCACTGGTTCTCTGGAATCATAGGTGGTCATTGGGGTGATCACAGCTCTTAAGTTTTCAAGGTGGTTTGTTTTTACAAAACTGTAATTACTAAATAGGGGAAGCTATAGGGGCAGATAGAGTGCGAGACCATCTTCCTGAGTAAAAATCAGGCCTCAGACTCTCACTAACTCTGTGACCCTGGGGAAGTCACTTAACGTTGTTTGCCTCAGTTTCCTCATCTGTAAAATGTTCTGGAAAACAAAATGACAAATCACTCCAGTATCTTTGCCAAGAAAACCCCAAACAGGGTCACAAAGAGTCAGACACAACTGAACAACAAATTATTACATAATTTATTCTTCTTGTTCTGCTCACTTCATTCTGCATAAATTCATACAAGTCTTGCCTGGTTTGTACAGAACTGTTCCTTAATTTCGTATGGGACCATAATATTTGATCACATTCATGTACCATAATTTATTTAACCAGTTCCCAATTGATGGGCGGCTCATTAGCTTCTGGTTCTTTGCTACAACAAAAAGTTCTCCTATGAATATTTTTGTCCGTGTGAATACTTTTCCTCTTTATTTGGTCTCTTAAGAGAAGAGGTTATTAAGAGAAGAAGTGTTATGCCTGGAATGACAGGTGTGCACAATTTATTAACTTTTGGGATACAATCCCAAAGTGTTTTCCAGAATGGCTAGACCAATTAAAAACTATATCAGCAGTGTACCAGGATGCCTGTCTTCTCTGAAACCTCTCCAATGCCTGTCATTTTCACTAATCTAACGGTTCTGAGATTGTACCTCAGAGTTACTTAATTTGCATTTCTCTTTTAATGATTTGGAATATTTTTAATATGGGTGTTGATAGCTTGGATTTCATCCTTAGAAACTGTCTATTTGGGGGGTGGCTAGGTGGCACAGTGAATAGAGCACGGGCCCTGGAGTCAGGAGGACCTGAGTTCAAATCCGGCCTCAGACACTTGACACACGACACCCTTACTAGCCATGTGACCTTCGGAAAATCATTTAACCCTAATTGCCCTGCCTTCCCCCCTCCAAAAAAAAAAAAAGAAACTGCCTATTCAAAGCCTTTGGCTATTTTTTCTATTAGGGCTTTTATTCTTATGTATCTGAATAAGTTCCTTATATATCTTAGATATGTGACCTGTATATCAGAGAAACGGGCTGCAAAAAAAATTTTCTTTATTCTCTCTTCTAATTTCTGTTTATGCCAAAGCTCTTTTAAATTTATGTGATCAAAACTGTTCATTTTGTTTTCTGTAATCCTCTCTGGCCTTTGTCCAGTCACAAACTTCTTCCTCTATTCACACTTTTGAAAGGTTTCTCCTCTGCTTTTCTAATTTGTTTATGATGTGACCTTTTATATCTAAATTACAGGTGCATTCAAATCTTGTCTTGATATATATGGGTTAGATTATTTTTTTAGGTAACCCTTTCTATTATGGGACAATTTGTCACAATTAGAAGGCTATTCTTAAACTGAAGTCCAAATCTGAATCCTTGTACCTTCTAACCATCGGGCCTCACTCTGCGTCCTAGCTCTACGGAGCATGTCTATTGTCTCTTTCAAATGTCAACCCAACATATTTCTGAAAATCACCATAAGAGAGGATATGAGGCAATGTTGCACAGCAAATAGAATGCCAGCTTTGGAGTAAAAAAGTCAGTAAGTATTTATTAAGCCCTTGCTAAGTGCCAGGCACTAGACAAGGTGAGCAAAGACAAAGAGTGAAATAATTTCTATTTTCAAGATGCTTACATTCCAACAGGGAGTGAAGGCTAATAGGAAAAGAGAACAAGGAATTATAATCAGATAAAATAGTTCTAAATAAAATTTTTACAAAATAATTTGTATTGTGCACATTAAAGTGAACAGTTGCGGACCAGGGCACAATCAAGTGTGTGATCATCCCTGTGTGTGGGTCATGTGAGTTAAGGAGATTGAGGAAGTGGTAAATTACGCACAGCATTTGAGAGAACATCAGCACGTGTACCGAGGCAGGTGCTGCAGTTCCTTTATTTTCTTTGTTCTTTTTTACTGTCCTATTGCTACCCAATTTGCCCATCCCCACTGAAAAATAGAAAAGAAAAAGAAAATCTGGGGTGGCTAGGTGGTGCATTGAGTAGAGCACCGGCCCTGGAGTCAGGATGACCTGAGTTCAAATGCGGCCTCAGACACTTAACACTTACTAGCTGTGTGACCTTGGGCAAGTCACTTAACCCCATTGCTCTGCCTTTCCCCTCCAAAAAGCAAAAAAAAAAAAAAAAAAAGCAAAAGAAAATCCTTGGAGTAAATATGTACAGTCAAGCAACATAAATTCCCACGTTGGCCAGGTTCAAAAATGTTTATTGCATTCTTCATCTTGATTCCATTATTTCTCTATCAAAAAGTTCAAACCTAGCCTCCAGCACTTAGTAACTCTACAACTCTGGACAAGTCAGTTTCCTCAACTGTAAAATTGGGATAATAATTGCAGCTACAGAGGTTAAATGATAACGGAGGATTAGCCCAGGGTTGTTGTGAGGATGAAATAACTGAATATTTGTAAAGCACTCAACACAGTGCCTACGACATATTGGGGACTACATACATATTGGTGTGGCTAGGTGGTGCAGTGGATGGAGTACTGGGCCTTGAGTAAGGAAGACTGGAGTTCAAAATCTGACTTCAGATACTTACTAGCTGCGTGACCCTGGGCAAGTCACTTAACTCTCTTTGCCTCCATTTCCTCCTCTGTAAAATGAACTGGAGAAGGAAAAGGCAAATTACTGCAATATCTTTGCCAAGAAAACCTAAATGGAGTCATGAAGTGTTAGACACAACTAAGACAACTCAACAACAACAGTTACAACATTAAATTGTTATTTTTATTAACTTTTGAAGTTTCAGATTTGACAGCTCTTACTGGGCTGGTGGTCAGTTTTAGGTCCTAAGATTTTTCACAGGAACTGCTGCCAAACTAGGTCTTCGCCTCCTGTTATCCATGCACGAAGGGTGTGGTGCGCAGTGCTGTTACATCTGGTCCACGTGGATTATGTGAGCCCACATAGATGGGGCTCCCAGGGAGCCAAGAACAGGTGCCTCTAACAACTTCTCCTTCCACCCTTTTCCAAGGCAGACTTTGATTCCTGGCAGGAACGGAGACAGGAGGTCAAAACCAGAGGCTGGACACTCTGCTCTCCTCAGAGCAAGGGGCTAGAATTTCTATCTATCTTCTCTTTTAAATATTGTTAGTCTAGGAGGAAGCATTTTTTTTTTAATTCAAGCTACATTCCTGAAATGAGAAAAGAGGGCCCCAAGCTATACATCCATGGTTTGACTCTATTCTCACCAGATGGCAGTTCCACAATGAATGCACTGTCCAAGTTGAAAGCAAAACAAAAATCAGAGAAAGTGTATTTATGAGAATATATGCCCGACAATACAGGTTGAAAGAGTTCTCCCATTGGCAAGATAACTCAGCTCAATCAAGAGAGTTGCAGATCTCCCCCAAGGGGAAATTCCCCAAAGTTTCTGGCATAGAAATCTGGAGATAAGGACATATTAAGGATTGCCGTTTCCTTTACATGTCAGCGTCTTCCCAGGGGCTTTGTTTTCCTTTAGCGACCTGAAAAGAGTTTGGAATGATACATCTTCTCTCTCAAAGCTAGAGGCCAGAAGAGCCAGGATCTTTCTTCTCTCTAGTTCTTACCAACTCCACCCTCATATGGGTATTCAGTAATCAGTCTTTACCAGTGAGGAAAGAGGCCCATATAATTGGCCCTTTGAGTCAAGTTTAACATACAGAATAGATTTTTTTAAAATCTAATTGCAGAATTTTACATTTATCTTTGTTAAATTTCATCTTGTTGCTTTTAGTACAGCCTATCAAGATTATTTTGAATCCTAATTCTGCCATCCTTGCTGGATCCACATCAACTGAAGATTTAATAAGTATATTAATCTCTAATCATCTGAGAGACAAAACAAAACATTGAACAGAACAGAGACTGAAGCAAGCAGAGATAGTATTACGATGAATGGAGCTCTTGGTTGACAGCAAGATGTGATTCCCCAAAAATATATTTCCCCCCCAAAATATTTGCTACTTGTACCTGGAATTCTGCTATTAGCAAATTTTTCTCTCCACGGTTTTTTTTAAAAATATGAATACCTGACAAAAGAGCAATAGATCGAGCCTCTAATATCTAATTAGAATGAATGAGTTGCTGGGAGAGAAGAAAGGTTTAACAAGTGAATATTGGATGCCTTAGGAAAAGGGAAGTACTCGGTACTGAAAGGGAGAGATAGGCACAAGACAAACTTCCCCTATTTCAGAATTTTGCCAAAAACTGAATTTGATAAAGGGCTTTATTGTTTTAATATTTAATATAATTTATTTGATGATAATTTTGTTGTATATTTGAAAGGGAAAGCAAGTTGTGCATAGTAGATCTGCAGTTTCATGTACAGTCTTTTTTTTTTTTACTGTCCTATGTTAAAGAAATGCTTGTTTTATTCCATAAATATGTATTAATGTAAAAAATGGGGAAAGAAAAATACTTGATTTTAATTAAAATAAACTTTGATTATTAAACTTAAAAAACCATTGGCAAACATAAATTCTGAAATAAATAATTCTTGCTTCAAGGATCTCTGTATTCAACTGAGTACTCCTTCCACCAAGAAACAGCTCTAGAGTCTATAATTTAGGAGATGTCCCTTAAAAGCTGTATTGGCTGAAATATTTAGTTCCCTAGAGTCAGTCCAGGGGTGACCTTCTGTTTACTGAATGGGCTAGTGCTTAGGCTCCAAATGTTATTCACCTTATTTAAAACCTTTATATTTTAATAGAATCTGCCAGGGCATATGTTCCACTGGCATGCCCTTTGGGAACCCAGGGTCACCTCCAAGCCACAAGGAGACATTAGAGCAGAACTTTAGTGGAATTCAAATAAAAATGTAAAAAAACCCAAAAAACCATAGGTGAACCACAAACTTCAAACTATTTAAGGCAGCTAGATAGCACAGTGAATAGAATTCTGGATTTGGGGTCAGGAAGATGTAAGTTTGAGTCTGACCTCAGATTCCTACTAGCTATATGACCCTGGGCATTTAACTACTCTCTGCCTCAGTTTCCTTCTCAGTAGAATGGGGATATTAAGAGCACCTATCCTTTAGGCTTGCTGTGAAAATAAAGTAAGATGATATTTGTAAAGTACTTTTCAAACCTAAAAATGCCATATAAATGACAGCTAGGGCAGCTAGATGGCACACTGGATAAAGCACTGAGCCTAGATTGAGGGAAACTCTTCTTTCTAAGTTCAAATCCATCCTCAGCTAGCTGCGCGACCCTAAGCAAGTCACTTCACCCTGTTTGTCTCAGTCTTCTTATCTGTGAAATGAGTTGGAGAAGGAGATGGCAAGTCACTCCAGTATCCTTGCCAAGAAAACCCCAAATGGGGTCCTGAAGAGCGAGACACAGCTAAATGACCAAACAATGACATTATTATGACCCTTTTTTAAAAAGTACAGATTTACTTTGACAAAAGAATCACAAAACATCTTATTTCTGTATCCCCTTTTGATTTCTTTTCCTAGTATGTGCACGTTACTGGGTTTTGTTGCTTGTAGTCATTGTGTATGTTCTTTTGTACAGTCACGTATATATTGTTCTGATGCTGCATGTTTTTGCACATTTCCTCACAGCATGGTTCAAATGTCACCTCCTGCCAGAGGGAGGCTTTTCCTGAACTCCTCAGTGGGCAGTCCTTTCTCTCTATACACATGCTATATCTCCTCCTCACCTTTATCTCCAAGGCAATATTCATAGCCCCAACTGCGACTATGAATATGCTGGCCTAGTTCTGACTCACAAAATATAAGAGACTCTCCATATAGAAGACAGAAACAAAACATTTATTCAGATACCAGACAGTCGGAAACAAAATCCATCATAGCAACAAAGAAGTTAATACATATTATCACTGCAGGGAGCAACACCATCCCAAAGTCTTCTCCCTGCTTGGGCCTTCCCACAAAACAGATACTTACCGTCCTAACTGTCTGCTTGCCTGTGTCCTCTCTCCCCTCTGCTCTGACTCATTTCCTGCTCCTCTGTTCAGCAAACTCCTCCCACCACAGGCTCCATGTGATTACATTCAGCCTATTAAGGGGCACAGAAGATCTTCAAATTCCCTTACCATTATACACCTCCACTCTAAGCAATAGAATATCAGCTCTTCTAGAGGCAGAGACTTTTTTTCCCTCTTTGTAGCATAAGGACCTGGTTCGGTACTCTGCACATTGTAATCCCTTAGTAAATGTTTATAGAGTTGAACTTCTTTTTCCTTTTTCAGTTGGCACAATATTATTTCATTACATTCATTATTCCCAAATACACAAATGCTTTATTTCCCAACACTGAACTCCCTCCACCAACAAAGACAGATCATTCTATGATTAAGGAGTTAGAACCTGGGCAGGTAGATGCCTGGAATATGTAGAGGTAAATGATCTGTTCAGGGTCAAACAACTAATGAATGGAAGAGGTAGAATTTGAATGCAGGTCTTCTCAACGCCAAGTCTATCAGTCTATCCATGAGGCCAGAATGTTCACATTCCGCAGTTTATTCAGCTGTCTCCTAATTTTTGGACAATGAATTATTTTTGGTTGACAAGGTATTTTAATGAAAGAACCTAAAATAAAAGGAAAGACATTTAATTTAGCTGTGTAGCTTATTACAGATTCAGCAGGGGTCAGAGATGTGGAGCTACTGGCCAAAATTTCTAATCGTCCTCGGATAATAGTGAAGTAAAAATGGATTGGGCCATACTCAAGGAAAGGGGGAAAAAACCAGAACCATGAGATTAGGTGAAAAATTTTGAGCAGAAGATTAAGGAATGAGTTTGTCAGATGATAGAGGGATGATAGACATCCAGTGAGCAACGTGTAGTCTGAATTTTTACAGGTCAGATAAGGTTCTTTTGAATCATAAAACCTTGGAGAGGGCAGAGGGAATGAAATTCCTGGCAGTTGAGTGACATGGTTATCTGATCACATGTGAATCACATAATCAGCAGGACCTGCTCTGATGTGCATAAGATTAAGAGTTCTAAATTGTGACTTACATTCCTGGCTGACATGCCTGAAGGGGGAAGTTTGCTAAACTTGAGGTAACAAATGAACCAAAGTCCTTCCTCTTGTCAAAGAGGCATCATGGTGTATTAAAATGGAGCACTGAATCTGGAGTTAAGAAGGCTTGGGTTCAAATACTCTGATGCCATGTGATGATCGGCAAGTCTCTTAACCTCTCTGAGCCTCAGTTTCCTCATCTGTAAAATGGAGATAATACCTATTGTACCTCTTTCTCACAGGGTTGTTAGGAGGCTCCAATGAAGTAATGTCTTTAAAGTGCCTTTGCAAACCTGAAAGCCTCACACAAATGTCACCTATTTTTACTCTTTTATGGCTGAAAAACCCTTTGGCATTTCTTTTTATAGCACGAAGTGTTGCTTTTAAGAATTTGACAAAAATAGAGACAACTCACAGGGGTTGCTGTCCTTAAATATACAAAGGCAACACCCTTTCCAGGACAAGAATACATCTGGGATGGTCCATTTTTGGAAACTTGCCTGTTTGCTGAGAAGCCTGGTGATTGGAGAACCATTTCAGGCCATTCAGAGTTTTTAGGGTCATTACGTTAGGCTAACTGCTCTAACATGGGAACTGGACTCCACTTGTAAAGTGACCAAAGCCAAAGCCTTGGTTTCTATAGTTCATTGTTTGGCCTATTCTCTTTAGCTAAGGAGTTGACCTCATTCTGTTTGGCCTGCCTCCTGCCTTGTTACACATCCTCGTCCACACTTGCATTCCTGAATCCTGCCTCATCTCTGTGCTCTGTGTGAAGAGACTTATGACTAGTATTAATGTCAGCCTGCGTGAAGGGAGAGAGATGTAACAGACTATTAGGAGACTGATTGTTTGAGGAAGCCTGACTATGATGGGGGTTGGGAATGGCTTACACCAAGACCTCATGGTCAGGGCCAAAGCAAGAGATCACCACAGATTGGACAAGGATCTGCAGCAGGTCCAGAGAGCAGGACATGAAGACCAGGGCAGGAACCATGTCCAAGTACACACCAAGGCAAGAGACCAGTGTGACATGGTGAATAGAGGACCCAGGAAGACCTAGGTTCTGATCCTGCCTCATATACTTACTTTCTGTGTGACCCTGGCTGAGTCCCTTAACCTCTCAGAGTTTCAGTTTCTCTGCCTGTAAAACCAGAGGGCTAGATTACAGGGCTAAGATACCTTTTAGCTCTAAATCTGTTCTCCTATGACTCCTATCTTTGACTCAGCCATCTAGTATGATTTTATTCCAGAAAGAAATAATCCACATTTTTCTTCTCCTATCCTCCACCATTTTGACTCATGCCATTGCCCAAGAATTGCTCTGTCATAGCACATTTAATATTTAAATGTCCTCATTGAAGCTGCAATTGCCTGTTCACCAGATTTGCTTCTGGTTCCAAATTAGGAAGGATGGGAGGAAATGGAGAATGACTTGGAGAGTTTAACAAAACAGGTAAATAACAAAAAAGACTCAACAATGGTAATGAGATCAACTTTCAATAATTTATTTGCATAATTTAACATATTCATTTGGGTGCAAGGCAGAAACAAAAAAGCACAGATTGTCTCAGCCATCAGCAGCAGTTAAATTGGGTCCTATTCTTAAACCCAATGCACTCTGGAGCCACTAGGAATATGGTGAATAAGTCATGAACAGAGTTATTACCACAATGAGACCAGGAGAAATCAACCATCACCACAAGTGCAGGGGCTGAAATTCTGCCTCTTCAACTTGAAACACAAGCTCAGTCAGTTAGATTAAATCAAGGCAATCAAGCTTTATTGAGCTGCAAAGAAAGAGCACTAGGTTTAAAATCAAGAGAATCAGAAGACCTGGGTTTGAATCTTGGTTCTGCCAGTTACTATTTGACTACTTACTCTGACAGGGGTTAAATTTTGATTGATCACAGCTTGATTTATTATTTTCTTGAATGTCTAGACTTAAGAAAGTAATAGAGAAAATGTTAATAATTCAGATTAAATTTAAAAGTATGTTACATATAATCCCTTCTCCCCTTCCCCCCCACCTCCACCAATAGCTAGTTATTAAACATTTACCAGCACACCACTGGTTTTAGTTTTCTAATCCATTAAATCAAGGGGATACAGGAGATGACCTTTAAAGTCTCTAATACCTTTAAATCTATGAAGCTGTGATGTAACACAAGTACATACTTTCTCCTCCTTCTGCTTCATAGTTATATAAATGAGGAAGGGACTTTAGACCTTACCTAAACCTTTTATTTTGCAACTGAAGCCAAAGAGTTGAAACGATTTGCCAAAGGTCATATGGATAATATGTGTTAAAGTAGAGATTGAACTCCAGTCCTTTGATTTCAAGTCAAGTCAACAAACATTTCTTAAGTGCCTACTATGTGTCAGGCTCTGTGCTATGGGGACACAAGGAAAGGCCGGAACTCTCAAGTAATTCATGGTTTAACAGGTGAAAAAATATGCAAACAGCTAGCATTATGGAAGACTAGGAAATACATCTTGTAGAAGGTGGGATTATTGCTGCATCTTCAAAGAAACCAGAGATTCCAGATGAAGAAGAAGAGAATTCCAGGCATGGGGTCAGTGAAAATGGCCAGAATTGGGAGATGGAATATTGTGTATGTAGAACAACAAGGAGCCTTTGTCCCAAGAGGAGTCAAGTCTAAAACTGGGAAGGTAGGAGGGGGAAAGCTAGATTATGAAGGGCTTTAAAAACCAGATAGAGGGTTTTATATTTGATCCTGGAGGTGATGGGGAGTCGCTGAATTAAAAACATTTCCCTTTCCACCAGAGAAGTTTCTACGAACTATCATAGCTGGTAAATTGATAAAGGGTAACAACTGGCAGAAGAGAATGAAGAGGCTGCTTATAGAGATCTATTTCTTTGTTGCTAGGCAGAAGGAGAAAAAACTTCCATATTCTCTGCCTTTTTCTATATGGCTGTTATACCACTGTAATTCAGGGACAGTGTAGTTGTGATATACAAAGAGAAAGAAATAAACATTATAGAACTTACTATATGCCATGCACTCTGCTAAGCACATATTATCTCATTTGATTCTCACAATAACCCTGCGAGGTAGTATAATAGTAATGTAATTTGAAGATCCTCTTGTATTGGCAAGCACTTAGCACCTTGTTTCAAGTGTGATTGTATCAAGTATTGATATTTTGATTTTCTGTGAATGTTTTGCTCTGATTTGTTACTGAATATTGTAAGTCTGGCTGTGGGAGGAACTTCCTGTTGTAACAGGAAGGGACAAAACAGGGAGGAGCTAATACCTTATATAAGGAAAAGCCCAAGCTGAGAGAGGCTGGAATTTCTCTCAGTGAGCATCTGGAGGCTGAGCTGCTACTGCTGGACTGAGGACTGAACTGAGAATTGAGAAGAACTGAGAAGAGAAATGAGAACTGAGAACTGAGACAGAGCTTCTTGGAGGAAGCCACGTGGAAGCTGAGGAAATGAGGCCCTGGCTGGAGAAAGTGATTTTGATTTCGAGGAGAGAACTTGTGGTGGTGGAGCTTCTTCTGAGAGCCAGACAAACTCCTTCTGAGAGCTTCCAAGAACTAGCCAGAGCTACTGAAGACTTCTGAGGGCCAGCTGGAGCTGCCAGAGGAAGCATGACTGTGGTGGTGCTACTTTGCCTGTCTGTTTTGGGTCTATGTTGATTTCACAGGCAGAAAGTGAATTGAGATGATAGTGCCAACCA
>JAQQSU010011068.1:0-12264 GCA_028627135.1 Pseudochirops cupreus
GAAGTCCATCTCCTTCCCACTTCTTATAGCACAATAATATTCCATTACATTCATATACCATAGCTTGTTCAGCCATTCCCCAATTGATGGGCATCCCCTATATTTCCAGTTTTTTGCTACCACAAAGAGAGCTGCAATAAATATTTTTGTACATATGGGTCTTTTTCCCACTTCTATGATCTCTTTGGGATATAACCCCAAAAGTGGTGTTGCTGGGTCAAAGAATATGCAATTATTTATAGCCCTTTGGGCATAGTTCCAGATTGCTCTCCAGAATGGTGGTATCAGTTCACAACTCCACCAACAATGCATTAGTGTTCCAATTTTTCCACATCCTCTCCAGCATTTGTCATTTTCCTGTTTTATCGTCTTAGCCAATCTGACTGGTGAGATGTAGTACCTCAAAGTTGTTTTGATTTGTGTTTCTCAAATTAATAGTAATTTAGAGCATTTTTCCATACGCTTAAAGATGTCTTTAATTTCTGCCTCTGAAAATTGCCTGTTCATATCCTTTGACCATTTATCAATTGGGGAATGACTTGTATTCTTATAGATTTTACTTAATTCCCTGTATATTTTAGAAATGAGGCCTTTATCAGAGACACTGGTTGTAAATATTCTTTCCCAATTTCCCACTTCCTTCTTAATCTTGGTTACATTGGCTCTGTTTGTACAGAAACTTTTCAATTTAATGTAATTAAGATTATCCATTTTGCATTTTATAATGCTCTCCAACTCTTCTTTGGTCATAAAGTCTTCCCTACTCCATAAATCTGACAGGTAAACTATTCCTTGCTTCCCCAGATTATTTACGGTATCAGCCTTTGTACCTACATCATGCACCCATTTAGACTTGACTCTGGTATATGGTGTTAGATGATGGTCTATGCCCAGTTTCTGCCATACTATATTCCAATTTTCCAAGCAGTTTTTTCCAAATAGTGAGTTCTTATCCCAGAAACTGGGGTCTTTGGGCTTATCAAACAGTATATTACTATAATCATTGACTACTGAGTCTTTTGTACCCAATCTATTCCTTTGACCCATTGAGTTGAATTCTTTCTGCAGGACCTGGTGTGTTGGTATTTTGAGGTCTCCAGAGCAACCCTAACCCTCTTTATGGGTAACCACATCATCTTTACCTCTTTCCTTCATGCCTGAACCGTAACTATGAAGAAGCTACATGGGCTTTGCTCCAGGGATAAGAATAAGGATAAAGATTGAACCTATGATTCCATTGGTAATAGGAACTCCCAAATGAGAAAACTCCCTCTACCTAGGCAGATCATCACCTTCTCCACAATTAATAATCTTAAAGAGCTGCCTAAAGCACTGAGATGTTCATGATTTGCCTAGCATCACACAGACAGCATGTGTCAGAAGCAAAACATGAATCCTGGTCTCCCTGGCTCCAGCTCTCTCTCTTTCTGCTATACTTACATCTCAGACTTTGTTCCAGAATGCTGAAGTCTGGAGAAGGTTGATAGAGCTTGTCTTGTCTCTTTCTAAGGGAGGAACTAGTTGAGTCCTTAAAGCTCACCATCAATACAAAGATACAAGACAATGCTGAAGGACTTAAGATGAAAAATGCTATCCACCTCCAGAGAAGGAACTGATAGAGTCTGAATGCAGATTGAAGCATGCTATTTTTTTTTTACTTTTTTATGGGTTTTTTTTGGTGTGTATTTTCTTTCACCACATGACTAATATGGAAATATGTTTTGTATTAATATACATGCATAACCTATATCAAATTGCTTGCCACCTGGGGTGAATTTGGAAAGCAAACATTTTTCAAATTGAAGTTAAAAATTGTTTTTATGTGTAATTGGAAAAAGAAAATAATTTATGTTTAAAGCTGGCTGTCTTCATGTGGCCAATGATTTATGAGGGTACAGTTTTCAAGGAGATTACTCTTTTGATTCTTGCTGGGCACTCATCTTCATTGTTCCAGTTTCCTACAAAAAACATACTTCATAGATTGACTACTATGACATGCCATCTTGTGGTCAGAGCAAGTCATTTGTTACAAAAACCCAAACAAAACTCCCTAACATCACAATGTGAAAAGGTAAGAATAACAGCTTAGAAACCAGAAATCCACCAGTTAGGAAAACACCACCTAGTGGTTAGAATCATTATCACTTGTACCTATGAAAGATGTTTCTTGTCAACTTGAGTCTCCATTCCAGGTCTTTTAAAAAATTTGGCACTTCCATCTTCAGCAGGTGGAAAAAATAAATTAATAACTAATTAGCAGTAATTAACTAAAATAGGAAACTACCAGATGGGAGCACTTTTACATCCAAGGTGAGCTCTGTTCCACTTTGTCTCCTCTTTAGGTGGCAATCTCCCCAGATATGTCTTTGCAGGAGAGAAGGCAGGGCAATTAGGGCCAAGTGACTTTCCCAAGGTCACAAGCCTAGTGAATGTTAAGTGTCTGAGGCAGAATTTGAACTCAGGTCCTCCTGACTCCAGAGCCAGTGCTCTACTCACTCTGCCACCTAGCCACCCCATGTCTTTGCAGTTCTTTAGATTCTCTTCCACCATACAGCTTTGTGTTCCCAAATCCTAGTTTTCTCCTGCATAGCTCTCTCAACTATCTTACTGCCTTACTCTGGTGAGAGCAATTTGGAGGGATTTCAGTACCACCCTCCATCCCCTTATTTTATATTGCTTGCTTTAAATTAATTTTTTTCAATTAATAAGAATTTTTTCCCCTCTCACTTTCAACTAAGGAAAAAAAAATCCTTGTAACAAATATTCATAGTAAAACAAAACAATTTCCTGCATTAGTTATGTCCTAAACTGTGTATTCTATATATTTAGTCTATGATCTCTGTCAGGCTGAGATGCGGACTATGGGTATGGTGGGAGTGGTGGGTTAATATTCTTCTTTAGTCTTTTGCAATCATGATTGATTATTGCATTGATCAGAGTTCTTTTCTTTCAAAGTTGTATTTTTTTACAATATTGTTGTTATACTATAAATTGTTCTCCTGGTTTTGCTCACCTTACTTTATATCAGTTCATACAAGTCTTCCTATGTTTTTCTGAAATTGTCCCCTTCATTGTTTCTTATGGCACAATGGTATTCCAGTGCATTTGTGTACCCCAATTTGCTCAGCCATTCCCTGGTTGATAGGTACCCCTGAGATACCAGTCCATTGCCACTACAAAAAGAGCTACTATACATGTGTGTATAACTTTTTCTTTCTTTATCTCTCTGAACTGTAGGGACTGGGGGCAATTTGTTGTGCTTCCAAACATCAGAATCACTAGTTGCCTGACTTGCCCCCTATCTCTAGGGACTTTTTCTGTGTAGGATCTTCCTTCTTGGTTACATATATTATGTTATTTTGATATGCATTTTGTATTATTCTTTTTCTTATGTATTCACACTCTGAATTCTAAGCTCAAGTAGGTAAGGATCACATCTTCCTACATCATTTCTCTCTCTTCTTGATACGCAGGATAGAAATCATCACAAATTGGATGTTAGTACAGGATGTTACTAGTTAATTGGTAGATTTCTCTATTTCTCCCTGATTTCCAGATTGAGTCAAATATTTTCTTCTATTTCTTATCAAGGTTAGTATAGGTCTACATTTTCTAAAACACATCTGGGTAACTTGTAAAGCTGCCATCCTGTTTACCAGATCCTGAACAATTTGTAGGAAACCTATATGCATACTAAAGTTCCTTGTTAGCTTGCAGAAAGATGGGGATTAGATCAAGTCATCCTTGGTTCTAGTCCCTGAGTGCCTAATAGGTGCTGAAGCTTTCAGTATACCAAAAATCACAGGACTCCAATGCTTTGTATTGCTTTTGTGACAGTCAGTGTACTAATTAAGCATTCGGTGGTATTGAAGGAATAACAACCCACATCTGACTCACACCCAGCTTTCTGCCACCTACAGAAAAGCAAGCTGTCCCTTTATTAATTAACCAGTTTTTGAGTATAATATATATTTTGGCCACCAGGTGGTGCTACCTTCAGGATACCTCTCTCTACAAGTGATTTCATCAGAGATTAGCCAGTGTGTGATGTAATGTGTATAGTATGAATGTAAAAAGTATACAAATAACCTGGCTTTCCCATTCACAGCATGATCCCTAGTGCTCACCAGAGTGTGCTAATCTTCAAGGTTTTTGTTTGTTTGTTTGTTTTGGGGGGGTTCTTTTGGTCTTTTTTTTTTTTGGAGCTGGGAAGGCAGAGCAATTGGGGTTAAGTGAGTAAGGTGTTTTTTTTAGTTTTCAGTAGATAGTATTTTATTTTTTCCAATTACATGCAAAGACAAATTTTAACATTCTTTTTTAGGTAAAATTTGAGTTCCAAATTTTCACACATCCCCCCTTAAGTAAGCAATTTGATATAGGTTATACATGTGCAATCATGTAAAACACATATCCATGTTGTGAAAGAAGAAACAAAACAAAAGAAAAAACACACACACACACAAACCAAAGTGAAAATAGTGTGTGTCAATCTATATTCAGATTCCCTCAGTTCTTTCTCTGCATGTGGATAGCATTTTCCATCATGAATCTTTTGGACTTGTCTTAGATCATTACATTGCTGAGAACTAAGTCAATTATAGTTGATCTTTGTACAATGTTGCTGGTACTGTGTACAATGTTCTCCTGGTTCTGTTCACTTTACTTTGTGTCAGTGCATGTATAGAATTTAAATTCTTATAGACAGACCTCTCTTATGCTTCTGGGGCAGCAGTAATGGCTCCCTGATTCAGTATTAATCTATAAGTATGATAAAAAAAAGACAATGGCATATCACTCTCAACTATTAATAATATGGAAATATTGGCAGAGCCCTGTCCTTGACTCTATTTCCAGCCCACATTTGGGAGATATTTTTCAATTAGACCAATCTTCTATATGTAATTTTACAACCAGTCCACCTAATGGCCATAAAAATAACAGGAAAATGGCCTCAGATCATTTCCCCAAAGAGAAAACATCCTCCTGCTGTCCTTTCTTCTTTCCCTGGTGATGAAAGGGGCAGAAATTTTCCAGGGACCCCTTTTCAGGGGTCAGGGGCCTCAATCAACTTGATCAAGGAAACAGTGTAGGAGAGGACAGTTTGTCCTTCTTCTATCTCACCAGCTGCTACTTTCAGAAGCTGTTGGTCCAGGTAACTAGGATTTCATCTCTATTTTATTGACTCATTCTTCTTAATACTACTCCCCATAGTACTGGTAGGCAGCTTGAGTCTTTGCCCTGTATCTGTTATCATGTTGTCCCCATCAAAGCAAAAGCAAGTGAGGCTCAAGTCATGGCTACAATAAGCAGCTGTACCTGAAAAATGTCTGTCTGAGCACAGAAACCAATCGCTCTTTGTGCCTAGCATGACCAAGGAGGTATGCATCTTGGCCTCTTCTCTCCCTTCCACGCCAGAAACTGGCAGAAGAAAGCCCTTCCAAAGGCAAAGGAAATAAAAGGCAAGATTTTCAGGAGTTATAGAATATTACCTTATCCCAATAATTTACCAATTTTATCTCTTTCCCATCACTTCCTCAAGGATGAGAGGGTCATATTAGCAACATTTACTATTGTAATAGGGTGAGCATTGATACACTTTTCTAACATTGAGGAAACAACTGTTGGAACTATAGGGGCTAGAGTACTGTACTAATACAGCACTGGATCAACTCATGATTGTAATCAAACCCCAAAGTTCCCCCATGGTTGACTGGAAGCAGGAAGGGCACCCTTGAGCATATCTCATGGAACTGCATTCTTACCCTGCCAAATACATGTAACATTTCCTTGTAGGGTACCTTGAAAGTTAACTTCATGTTTTATGTTTTGTACTTGGAAGGAGATATTAGTTGATAATAACTAATTAAGTAAACTATAAGTAACTTCACTACTTGAGGAGTTTTTTTTCCCAGACATTTCAAGAAAGGACCTTTAGGGAGGCAGTGAAGAAAGACAGAGATAGAGACAGACAAATTGTCACAAAGACAGACAAAGATAGCAAGACAGAGAAATAATCAGAAAGAGAAAGAGGGAGTTTTCAATGATGTGAACTTTTAAATGTCAGACTGCAGCCCTTGGGGCCATGGACTTGTATAGACAGGTGGACTCAACCATGTTCCTTGACCTCCAGAGCTTACAGCTCTAGAGGCTGCTATGACTGAGCTTGCCTATGATGAGATTGTTCTTTTTCTCAGTTTGAACTGAGACCTTATTTTGCTTTTAGCAGATTTGAACTTATGTATTCTTTGGTATATCTAGCCTATAAAACTTCTCTGATTTCTGTTTGCTGTTCAGCTTAGACAAGTGGGTTTACCCGCTGTTCACTATTTGTGATGATCTTCCATGTAACCAGCAATTTGTGGGAAGGAGCTGAGCTTTAAAAGTGATCAGTTTTCCTTCTGATACCCCAAAATTATAATACTAGACTAGACCCCAAAATTATACTACTAGACTAGAGATATTTGAGGGATGGCAGATAGATATAACTCTAGCCCAGTATCCTTTTGGGGGACTAAAGGAGAGATTGCCCATCCTTGACTGTTCTGGAACCTGTCTCCCCCTCCCTCTTGCCTAGACTACTGGAAGTACAGACAAGGCAGGCCTCTGCCTTTCCACAGATATAAATCAGATCTCAGACAGAATCTATCCATGCCATCATCAAATCTTCTGTCTTTATATAGTAAATCTTCAATATACCACACATACACTACATGCAAATATACTTAATTTGTTGGCTAAAATACCTCTATGACACAGTCTTAACAGGCATATTGAGAAGGATTTATGTAGCAAAAACTCTACTTCACCATATTCCTGTCCTCCCATTCTAATTAGTACTCAGGGTTGTGCTATAGACCAGGCATTTGTGTTAATTGTTTATGTGTTTTAAGGCGATTGGTGTAAGTTTGCAAATGAGCCAGAGGGTATAAACTAAATGCAGCTAGGTCCCTATTTCCACTAGGTTGAAGTCATTATCATAACTATGACTTATATCTATTTTCTGTCCCTCAAATATCTCTAGACTAGGGGTACAATTTTAGGGTATCAGAAGGAAAGCTGAATTACTCTGAAAGTTCAATTCCTTCCCACAAAATGTTAGTTACTTTATAACATAATTATAACTTTGAATAGTATGAATTTGAATACATGTGACCATTTCAAGGAATTATTTATTCACACTAATTGGGACCTAGCTTTATAGAAATAATTGTTCCAGTAGAGAAGGTGATCCAGTTGTTTATGGGAATAATAGGAAGTCATGGAGGCTAGAAAATTTGGGGGTGGGAAGGGTGGGACTGCAGACTATGTGACAAGAAGAATCATAAAATAAGGCTGGAAAGGTAGATTAGGGAGCCAGATTTTGGAGGGGTCTTGGATGTCTTTGAATGCCTTTAAAGGAGCTGGCAAAGGGAATTATTGATGGATTTTAAGCATAAGGAAGATATGACCATCCATAGATAAGGAAGATTAGTCTGGAAATATGAAGAATGGAAGGGAGAAAATGTGGAGATAAGAAGAATTAGGAGTCAGTGGTAATAGTTGAGGCAGCTAGAAATGAAGGCCTGTACTACAACTATGTCAGTGAGAACAGAGGGACTGGATCTCAAGATTACAGAGAAAGAATCAGACTTAGTAACATTGTAAATGAGATGAGGAGGTGGGGAACAATGAAAGACAGTATTTCAAAAATGCAGGATGGGTTAATGTTCTCTGTTGGGCACTTTTTACTTTATTTTTTCCCCTCCCTCCCCCTTCCCACCCTAAAGAAGGGTACAATTAAGTATGGACTTATACATATATATGTATATGTATATATATATATATATATATATATATGTATACACAAATATCTATAAACATACACATATATACTCATACACACTCACACTGACAGATCTGATGAAGTCAGAAAAAGAGAAGCAAGTTTTGGGGTAACAGAGTAAACCCAATTTTGGAGTTAGAATTTGTTGTTTGCTGAGTTAGAATCTGTAACTTCCTTCAAGAGTCAATTAATAGGCAATATCCTATAAGAGGACTTTTCTGATTCCCCCAATTAGTGGTGTCCTTTCTGTACCAAACATTTGTAAAGCACTTAGCACATAGTAGGCACCTCAAAAATGCTTGCTTCCCCCCTATACACCTAAACATGCACACCCAGTCCCACTTTGTATTTGCTCTGTATATACAGAGATTTTTTTCCCTTCCCAGTCTTATGTGCAGTGTTAAACCAAGGCTGATTGATTCTTTCTCTGTAATTGCACATGTCCAGCCCCTCTTTTCCCACTGACATTGCCCTAGTACAGGCTCTTTTATGTTTATTTATCTGTGTAAAGAAGGTAAAAAGGGAGGTTTGTATTGCTTTGCTCCTCTAGGAGGTATGAAGTATCTCAAGCCAACTTAATGGAATTATAGGAAAGCTAATGTGGAGCGAATTTCGGTTTTTATAATAATTATATGATATGTGTAATGAATATACTAATAGATTAGATTTCTCAGAATTGCCTTTTCCAGCTTGTGAGTCAGACTCACAATGCAACTTGAACTGATCAATCAAACTTTGATGAGACTCACAATCACTGACATCCTTCTGCCTGCATAACTGAAGTGAAGCAAATCAAAGACTTTAGAACCTGTTCCCATCAAAGAATTCTGGTTGTGTGACCCACCAAATAATGACCTCCAACGACTTGAGCAGTATTGCTCCCACAGCACTACTGAACTGTTGGATTGTCTTCTATTTGTGGGTTTGTTGTGGGAAACCACTCTGGCCCTGGGAGCAATTGTTTGTAATCCACCTTCCTTCCCATTCCACTTGTGATTTGTGTATGTAATCTCTGTCTTCGCTTCAGCAAGGCGGAATTCTGATCAGGAGAATTGCCAATTTGCAAATCTGTTTCTCATAATGAAACTAATTAATTAAACGGCTACCTGATTACTGGCACTTTGTCTCTGGCCTGCTGTTTCTTCATTCTCAGGTTAGACTAGCTCAGTAAAATCCTATTAACATTAATCAGGCTGAAGGATCAACTATATCTCTGGTGGTCTTTTTATTTTATTTTTTGGTCAATTTTAAAATTCATTTTAAACTTAAATACAAAATGAGAAAAGAAAAAAATTCCATGTTCACAGCAGAGCATGAGAGAGCTGAATAGAGAACAATACATTTCCATTTCAAGAAAGCCTATGTAATAAATACTACACATTGTTTTCAAAGCTGCCCAGCTTTTCTTTGCTTCCGTGTAGGTTTTCTTTTGTTCTCTGTTGGGCGCTTTTTACTTTATTTTTTCCCCTCCCTCCCCCTTCCCACCCTAAAGAAGGGTACAATTAAGTATGGACTTATACATATATATGTATATGTATATGTATATATATATATGTATACACAAATATCTATAAACATACACATATATACTCATACACACTCACATATATATAAAACTGTATTATGTTTATTTCTACTTGTCATCTGTTTCTCTGAAGGTTTTTCTAAATCAACCAATTCATCATTTATTCTACCACAGCACTATTCCAACTCAAACCCTTCAAAGAAACCATGGAAAAAAGATGTAAAGGATTCAGCAGTATGAGACCTTAAACCAAAAAGTGAGAGCATTGCTGAAGTATAAAATTGATAATTTGATTACTTTAAATTAAAATGTTCTCGTATAAATAAAACCTATGTAGCCAAGAAAAGAAGGAATGCAGAAAATTAAGGGGAAAACTTTCATAGACAAATGTCTCACATAGGCTGGTGGTTCTTAAAAAGGCAAGCTTGCCAGCTCTGAAATCAGGAGGCACTTTGTCATTTGAGGGACTTGTCCCTGGCAATCAAGAAGAGAGCCAGTTATGGAGATAGAACTCACTCTTAATGGGTTAATTGTTCTTTTTGCCTTTTCCCTTACTCCTCTTAGGAGAGGGAGGCAGGAAGGGGAAGGAAGGGATTTCTCTTTCTTGTAGCAGGGTGACTTGTTTACCCAGTAAGACATGCCATCCCTGGCAGAGAGAGGAAGGTCTGGGAATCCAAGCAGAATAACTGGTAGGAGATATCCTCCAGAAGGAGCCACAGGAGAACACCAAGAGAAGAGAGATCATAAGGGTTGTGAGTTGCCTTGGCCACATTTGTATGTGAGTTCTTCTCTACTAGAAAGAACCATATCAGAAGGTGAACCTCTACATTAGGTAAGTAGCTTCAAGTGTGGCATTGGAAGGGGTATCCCAAAGGAGGGGCTTTATCTGTATCCCTACAGTATTCCTTCAATAAAATGTAAGCTTCTCAAGAGATGTGTCTTTTTTCATCTTTGCTTTTGGATTCCCAGCACTTCACAGAGTTCTTAGTGCATGGCAGGCTTGAATGAATGCTTATTGTGTGAATGAATGAATGAAGTGCAGGAAGAATAGCCAAGTAAGATCAGCCTCAGGGAATTGGGGAGGGGTAACCAGCTGAGTCTGATTCAGGTTGATTTCCCTTGGTGGTTTTGGTCCAATATTGGAAGTAAATGATGAGACACTCATAATCCATAAAAGTTAACAAAAGGAGGTTTACTGAGCCATAGCAGAGAAAGTTGTTCATCTGGGGTAAAGTATTGATTCAGTGAAACACAACTTCCCAGTCTTGTTCATTCTGCTAGTCTATGGTGTGAAGCTTCAGGTGTCAGTGGGTAGATTCTTAGTTCATTGAGCCAATCAAATCTCAAGAATAATTTCAATATCTTGAAAGCAGGGATTCTTAACTTGAGGCTCTGTGAACCTTTTAAAAAATATTTTGATAACTATTTCAATAATTGGTTTTCTTTTTATTTCTATATATTTTATGCATTTAAAAACATTATTCTGGGAGGAGCTAGGTGGCACAGTGAATAAAGCACCAGCCCTGGAGTCAGGAGGACCTGAGTTCAAATCCTGCCTCAGGCACTTAACACTTACTAGCCGTGTGACTGGGCAAATCACTTAACCCTAATTGCCCTGCCTTACTCCCTCCAAAAAGCAAAAATAAAAAAAAAAAACCCGAACCATTATTCATAGCTTCACCAGACTGCCAAAAGGGTCCAGAATACAACGAGGAAAAAAAGCTTGAGAATCTGATATATAAATATTTAGGTATTCATTGGTAGATACTTCTGCCAAACATATTTATCAACACAGAGAGACATGAATAATTAATAATTAGTTATTGCCAAATTATTATATGTTTGGAGCACAGTCTTTTTAAAACAATATTTATTTATTATTTTATTTTCCCCCAATTACATGTAAAAACAATTTTAAAAAATTTTTTAAATTAAAATTTTGAGTTCCACATTCTCTCCTTTCCTCCCTAACCCACCCCTTCATTGAAAAAAATAAGCAATTTTATATTGGTTCATGGAACACAGCCCTTCTGAACACAAAGATCAATGGGCCACAAGCAGCATTTTCCAAAATCTTATATAGGACTAGGCAGGATGGATAAAATTGGAATTTTTACAGAAGGCAAAGGGGGAGGTAAAGATTTATACATCAAAGAACCTACAGCAGAAGGGGAAGATCGACATTAGATAAATCTTATCAGCAAATACAGAAGCTATTGCTTATATCTCAGGCTGGAATTTTGCAAACGGACAGAGCAGGAACTGATCAGATAGCACTAAGGCTGTAATTGATGTTTCAGCTTAATTAAATAGGGGCAATGAAGCTGAGCCAGAAATTCTTCTATCACTAACCTGAGCTAAAGTTTGATTTCTCAGCTAAATCCTGTAAACCCCACCCTATAATGGCAGCAATATCAAAATTCTCTAACCACAAATCCTTGCTTTAAAGGAAAAACTAGATTAGGCTATTTGCCAACCATTACTTTGTAGGAGGCTTGTCCAAGCTCAAGATTTTTTTTTTTCTTTAACGTGTGCACTTTTATTTGAACTGGTCTTAAGTCAGTGTACAGGTAAAGCACCTTCCCTCCCCCAAGTACTGGCACCAATCTCAAAACTCACAGGGAGACTGTGAAAATCCTCATTCACATCTATGTTGGGGGCAGGGAGGGAATTTAGGGGGCCATTCAACATGGCTGACAATTAAAAAAAAAAGGAACAAGTATTAAGGCGGAAGACACAAAAAGTTTTTTTAAAGGATTACATAATTTACATTTAAAGCAATACTAGTACCTTCCCCCCGCCCCCCTCCCCATCTGGATCTGTTACATCGCTCCTTTGCTCTAGCAGAGGACAGCCTTCACAGAGGCTCATAACTCTGTAACAAGGAATTATACGACATCTGGAATGACTATTAAAA
>JAQQSU010011069.1:0-12264 GCA_028627135.1 Pseudochirops cupreus
TCTGAAAACTAATAAGCAGTTAAAACAGGAAAGCACACACTAGTCTAGAAGGAATACTTTGATGGAATTACAATTTCATCCACATAGATACTCCATTTACCAGTGGGGATCACAAACCACCTACACCATATCCTTCTCATCCTATGATTCTTAGTCAGTCTTTCCACAGAACAGACATATACTTGTATTAAGAAATGTTGTCTTTCACAAAATCACACAAAGGAAGTCATAACAAAGCTACGAGAGAAATGAGTGTTAACAGACAATGAAATCATATTCTGTCGTGGATTAATATAAAAAAAAAGCTTTATTAAATGACATACCTCTGAATCAGAATCCTTGCTTGATAACTGAGAGAGCCTTGAGGAATCCAAACTGTTCTGTGATGGTTCCAAGCTTTCCTGAGATGCTGAAGAACATTCCATTTCAGGAATGGGACATATTTCACCATCTGAACCATTACAACTTTCTAGAGACAAATTGGACATTTCATTATTATTCTTAATCAAAGGGGTTGAGGGTTCACTCCTTCTTGCAAACTGCTGCAAAATTCCACTTGGAGATGGGCTAGGAGTCCTTGAAAAATCCCGAAGATCTCCTGACCAACTGAAGCAACTTCTTAGTGTTCCTAAGGTGGGTGGTGAAACTGTCCTTGTGAATTTATTCTCAGAAGAATGAGAATCATGATCAGACGCTTCATTTAGATTATCCATATTCTGAGCTACATTTGTATCAGCAGGCTTCTGGCTATCCATATCATGTGATTCATTTTGCTCAGTCTGTATGTCTAAGACAGTAGTTTCACACAAAGGTTGGTTGCTTCTATTTTTTTCAGCGATGTCAGCTACATCCACAGAATTACAGAAGAACCTAAAAGATTAAAAAATGAGATCCAGCTAATTGCATTTTCCTCTCAACGGACAGCAAAACTCATTGTACTTATTAGTCTGAGGAAAATGACAGCAATAGCGATTATGAGTCACATTCAAAGTTTGAACTTTGATTCTTCTAATTTAAATAGTTCTAGGAAGTAAGAATATTTTTATGACTATTTGAATGTTATATTTTTAGATCATAGATATAGAGTTGAACAGAACCAAACAACCTAGTCCAAACTTTCATTTTACAGATAAGAAAATTAAGGTCAGAGAGATTAAATGAATTTGTTCACAATTCACAGCAGTATTAAGTATCTGAGATTAGATCAGAATTAGAATTCAGGTCCTCTGAATCCAGTCAGTGTTTTTTACCAGTACCATGCCAATACCTCACTGTGGCATGAAGACAACTCTAGAATTTCAAGTTATTTGGGGGGAATTTAGGCTCTAGCAGATTCTAGAAAGATGGAAAGGGTCTGAGGAAATGATAGTTGTCTCATAAGATCAGTCTACCCAATGAACTGACGAATTCTGACCACTACATCAACTCATTGAAGACTAAGGCTTCAAAGTGATTATCTCTACTGATTAAGGGAGCATCTACAATCATAAAATCAAGGACCTTCTGCAGTAAAATATATTTTAGAGATGGGAAAAAATAAAACTTGAGTCACTTCTCATAAGCAATCATTTGAAAAGAGGGGTAGTTTGGTGAAAGGACTGTAGAACTTGGGAGTCAGAAGAAACGGGTTCCGATCCTAGTTGATACTTGATCTATGTGACCAGAAACAAATCATTCAACCTCTTTAAACCTTTGTTTCCTCATTTGTAAAATGGGAATAACACTAGTTTCACTGCTTACATGACTGGGGTGTTGTGAAATTACTGTTGGTGGTGTTCTTATATCTCAAGGCAACTGTATAAATTTGCCTGGTGTTTTTTGCCTACTTCCAATGAATACAACAGATATCCCTTATCTTATCTTATACAAAATGGATCTTTTTTTTACTCCCAAGTAGAAGATAAGAATTACCACAGCACCTGGAACACGGAAGAACTTAATAAATTCTCTTTGTACCCTCCAATGATTAGCCCAGCACTTTGCAGGTAGTTGTTCACATTTAGTATCTGTTGCTATCACTTTATCTAGGAGTAGAAAGACACTCCAGAGGTCATCTAGTCAATATGTATTTGACGAAAAATACTGTCTAAAATGACCTCAATATGTGGTTAACAAGCCTATGTTGAAGGCAGCCCACTTCATTCTTGGACAGCTCTAATTGACCACTGTTTTTCCTTACATTAAGTACAAATTTCTCTGAAATTTTTACCCTAAAAATTCTGCTTCTTCTCTCAGGGGTCAAACACAAGTCTGATCCATATTTCACATGACAATGGTTTACATATTTGTAGACAGATGTCAAATGCCTCCCACTGCCCCTAATTCTTCTTAGTTTCTCCCAGATAAGCCTATCTAGTTCTTTCATTTGATCCTTACATGGCACAATCTCTAAGCCCTTCATCATCCTGGTTGCCCTCCTATGGATATGTTCTAGCAATGTTCTAAAATGTGGCATCTAGAACTAAATAAACATAATATTGCTCAGTAAATCCCTGTGGCTCCCAATACCATTAGAAGAAAATATACCTTCTGGCATTTAAAGTTCTTCACAATCTGGCCCCTTCTGACCTCCCTAATCTACTTGTACTTTACTCCTCTCTCAGAACTTTACAGTCTAGCCAGTGTCCTCTTTACTGTTCTCATACGAGACTTTGTCTCTGACCACATTTTTGCACTGGCTGTCCTCCATGACAGGAATGCTCTATAACCTCACCTGCACTTCTTAAAATCCCTAAGTTTCTTAAAGATTCAGCTTAAGTATCATGTACTACAAAAGAACTTTCATAGTTACCTCTTCCATGAATCCTTGTTCATTCCTGTGTTTCCCCTCTTCATTATTTCCCCTTTATCCCTTATATAGCTTGTCTCTAGAATTTTTTCATGTTCTTCCCTTCCCCACCATTAAAATGTAAGGTTCTCCCCACTCTTTTTGGCCTTTAATATGCATGCTGTAAGTGATTTGAGGACAGGAGTCCATTTTATCTTTGTCCCTGTATCCCTAACTATTAGCACAGTGGCTGGTACACAGAAGGCATTTAATTAATGCTTGTTAAGTGACTACCAGAGTAGAGTTAAAAAGGTAATTGATCCTGTAAATATGATTATACCTGCTTCTAGTCCCTGGAACCACAACTGCACCACTTTCTTCATTTTTCTTCTGCAAAAAGGATGCAAATTTGTTTCTCACTTTAGGCTGAGTTTTCAAGGTTTCTTTACAGGAAATGGCACGTCCCGTGTCAGGGATGAATGCTTCAGAAAACTTCTGTGGTTCATTATTTTCACAGTTCTCTTTCTTGGCTTTCTTAGTAATTGAAAATGAATACTGGGATAAAAGATCATCTTCTGATAGTTCCTCTAAATACAAACATAATTTGTACACTTGTTTAATTTAGAGCAAAAATATCCCATTGTAAAAATATGCTCTTAGAATGAATTTCCTTAATTTTTTATTACCCTCTTCTAGTGGGTAAGTTAAATGGATCACATAAAAAATCCCAAGAGTTTTTGACTTTCACAAATGAGTAAATAAACATTTAATGCCTACTATTTCTGAAATTACATAATGAATGACCCAAACCAAAAATCTGATACATAATTAATCCTGTACTATTTTAAAATTTTGAACGAATCCTTTAGGCACTCTGTTGGAGGCAACTCTCCACAAACAAATGGCCCCACAGTAATGAGAAGTCTAAATAAAGAAAACACAAACATAATAATTTACAAGCAAATGTGTGATTAATTTAAATGGTACAGTTTTCATAACAACAGCTTTGGATGCCATGTGCTGTATTTTAAGTGTATTTCTTTGGAAAGTACATGGTATGATTACCTCATGTAGTTACACCTCCAATTTCAAATTTATCCATTTCTCAGTATTTATTTGTGTGGGCACTGACCTTGAATGAACAGTGAAAAGATTAAAGACAGATAAAAAGATAAGGCCACTGGCTTCAAGGAGCTTATATAGACTAATGGAGATGACATGTATATAAAGAACTGTTATCTCAGTGCAGAAAAAGAATAAAATGTCTTAAGATATACAAATAAAGTATGATGGGGAAAAGTGGTAGAAATTACTTCTAGTTGAGGCAGGGAAAAGATCAGAAAAGTCTTTGTAGAGGAGGTAGCATTTAAGCTGCACTACGGATTCTAGGTAGGATTTGGACAAAGTAGAGATAGGCAAGGTGGAAAAGAGAATTCTAAGCAGAGGGAACAGAGGAGGCAAAGAAAAAAATTGTTAGGCTTGAAGCTATTATGATTTTGCCTTTGTATTCTCAGCATTTAGCACACACTAGAGGATTAATAAATGTTTGTGGAATTTAATTGAATAGTTGGAAAGGTAGGTAAAGGTTAAAACGTTGGAGACCTTGAAGGTCAAACAATACTTGAGACTTTATTCCGAAAACTCTGAAAAGTCAAATATTTTTTGAATAAAGAAGTAAGAAGGATCAGCACTGTGCTTTAGGAATATTAATTTGGCAACAGAGATTAGGATGGACTAAAAAGTAGAAGCTACATTGTACAGTTAAAAGAGCATTAGATCTGGAGTCAGGAGACCTAAGAGATCTTGAATGAGACACTAGCTGTGGGATCTTAGGATATCACTCAACTGTTCTGAGCTTCAGTTTCATCATCTGTAAACTCTGACAGTTTGACTAGATAATAGCCAAGACCCTTTCCATCACTGATGTTCTATGACTTAAAAAGATCATCTAAGGGATGCTTACAGTAGTCCAAGCTACTGGGATAAGGGAACTTTACATCACAACAGGGGTAATGGGAATACAAAGGAAGGAATGGATGCATGAATGTGCAGAAGGGCAGAACTGGCAGGATTTGGTGACTGAAGAAATAAGTCAAAAATGTGTACGTGAGGTTTGAAGCCTTTGAGAAACAGTTTGGAAAGGGGAAGAATTTAATATGTTGATAAGTAATTGTAATATGAAATCTGAAGAATTAGTGGAATATCTAATTAATATGCAAAACATAACTGGAAATGCAGGAAGAAAAAGAGGAGCCACAGAAGTCAAAAGGAATAATCAGAGGTGGGGAAGCCAGGTTTAAGTTCAGCATCAAGGAAGTTAAGGGAAGAGTTTCAGAAAAAAGGAAGTGTGGTTAAGTGTAAAATATTGCTGAACTGTCAAGGATGAGAACTGAGAAAATGCAAATGGATTTGGTTATAGTTTACCACCAATGACCTTAAAGAAAGTGTTTTCTACTTAGAACTAGGGACAAAAACAAATTAATGACAATAACTAAATCTCAGTCTTGTCCCTCACAGGGGACAGAGAGCAGTTGGTCCAGCTCAAAGAACACTGGACCTGGAGTCAGGAAGACCTGAGCTAAAATAGGACCTCAGACACTATCTGTGTGCCTCCAGGCAAGTTACTTAACCTGTTACAAGTGTAAAATGGGGATAATAGTATCTAATTCTTAGGGTTGTTGTGAGGATAAAGAGATATTTGTAAAGTGCTTTGCAAACTGTAAGATGCAATATGAATGGTAGCTATTATAATTATATTCCAACCTCAAACAAGTATGAAAGCTTTTTACATTTTTCTAATGGAAACAGCATATAAAAGTTTTTTCCTCTCTTTTGTCACTTAGATCCTCTGGGGAAAGAGAATGAGGTAGCTTTTGAAGTTTTGGTACTAAGAAAATGCCTGGCCCCTAGAATCAGTGAAAAGATGGACTAAGAATACATGAAGAACTCTACCCTCTCATTACATTTTCCCTTTATTCCTTACTTGTTCTAACAGTTTAACAAGCTCTGAAAGTTAGATAAAAAGTGGGGAAAGGGTATGGGTGTGACACACATCTTCATTGCTATTTTAAAATATCTGAACATAGAGAGGGGTCAGACATTGTTTAATTTTGTGAAAGAAAAATCAGAGCCAATATGTTTAAGTTATAAGAAGACTGATTCTGGCTCAATATAAGGGAAGGACTTACTGACAATTAGAGGCCTCTATAAATGGAAAAGCCTATTTCAAAATATTTATTTAATATTGGCAAAGTTCAAGTGAAGACCAGATGACTCTATGGCTGGATAACTGCAGAGGAATGCTCCTTTACATAGATGGCTGAATTGAGTGAATTTTAAGTTCTCTCCTAACCCTAAGATTCTATGGCTTTACAAAAACTCATATTCTTTCTAAAAATGATGTTCCACAAAAGCAAAATACTTACCACTTCTTGGTCTTTTAATAAATAGCTTCTTCTTTGGAAGATTTAGTCCCTTGGTACTAATAATTCTCTCAGTGCCTGCAGTAGTACATCTCTCCTGTAAAGATGGAGTATCTGAAACAACATTTAATTTAGGTGTAGGGCAATGGTTCCTATTCCAAATGCTATTCACATTCAACGGCTTCTGATGAGATGTTTTGTCATTCCACCCTTGACTTCTTGGCTGGTGAGGCTAGAGAGTTAAAAAACAAAAAACACAACACCCACGTGAAAGGAAAAAGTCAACTTAATTTCCTCCTGTGATCAATATAAATTATATACAAAGTATATAAATTTGATAAATTACCCTTATAAAGAATAGCTGTTAAGGATACATCTGCCCTCTATTAACATTTTCTACTTTGGCAGGCCTACACTTTCCATTAAATACCTTGTGTTCCTAGGTCTGTTTCTTTTCAAAGAAGTGTAAGTGACCTTGATTGCTCATCTCTAAGAAATAAAGAACAGGTCTGCCCAAGATGGCAGTATAGAAAGAACCTTATCTTAAATGCTATTGCAAAAAGATGGTCGAAAAAGTTTTTTTTTTAATTTGAGGAATAATTTAGATAAAATATGAAATATAACAACATTCAGGCTGCTACTTAAATATTAAGTTCAGTTTGGAATAATTTCAGAATATGCCTACTCTATTCTTCTAAAAACTAACATCATAAAGCAACATAAGTATATTAGCTTTTCCTCTTCTAGAACTTGACCTAGGTCAAGCAAAAATTATTTTAATTATAAAATTGTTAATGCATGCTAAAAACAAAAGATTCTCTTAGGATAATAGAGACATACTGTATAAGAGAAGTCACCTTACTGGACCAGTCACTGGGTAAAAAGTAGGAGGATGATTTAGCACAACATAGTCTCCCAAGTCCAGTCAGCAGGATGACTGCACAGCACGATATAACAGAAAGAGCACTGGGTTGGGGATCAGCAACTTTGGAAATGAATTCCAGTTCGGCTTCTAGAGGCAGTGTGGAGGAGTAGCTAGAGTGCTGGTTTTGGAGTCAGGAAGAGGTGGGTTTAACTCTCACCTCGGATACTTGTTAGTTATGAGACCTTTCTCCTTTGTTAAAAATGGAGAGATCTGGATCTGAGAGTTTCTAAAGTTCCTCTCGGCAAAAATCTAGACTCCTAAGACACGACTTTTTACCTGATGGGTAAGCAGTCGCTCTCTTTCTCTGGGCCTCAGTTTTCTCATACATAAAGTTAGGGGTTGGGGCTAGATTATTTCTAAGGCATTTTTCAGTTCTAAATTTTATGACCCAGACTGCACAAGGGTTTTACTGAAAAAATAGTTAATTAAGTATTTATAACAAAAGATTAAAATGTAGAAAAATAAATCTTAACTGAGGTAGTGGAGCTTAAATGATCGGAGGTATAAAAAGAAGAATTAAACGGCTTGCTATATAAGGACAAGGAATTTTTATTTTTTTAGTTATCTGCATAGAAAGAAGAGGAGGAAAAGTAGAATTCTGGACTTCTGAATACTTTTGGTTCTCATAAAACAACAATACCTGAAGACACCGGGTTACTTGATATCCTTGAAAATTTGACATTCTAGGCCCACAAAGGGGAAGAAAAAGATACTTTGGGGTTCTTAGGGCAAGAACAAACCTTAAGTAACTTTCAAACCTCCTAATGTCAACAGCAATATATAGAGTTGGAAAAGATTTTAAAGATCATCTAAACCAACCTCCTCATTTTGCAGGTGAGCCTGTCCGTTAACAGCATTTATTTAAGTGCCCACTATGTGCCGGGCCCTGTGCTAAGTGCTAGGGATACAAAGAAACACAAAATGCAGTTCCTGACCTCAAATGAGCTTATAGTCTAATGGGAAGACAAGATACATATAGGGAAAAGGGAAGAAAACCAACAAAGGAAATATACCAGCACTAAGGAGAATTGGGAAAGGTTTCCTGAATAAAATGGAATTTTAGCTGGGACTTGAAAAAAGTCAGGGAAGGCAAGAGTCAGAGATGAGAGAGTGAGGATACAAGTCATGAATAAATCAATATATGGATCAAAGTGATATAGGTAGGAAACATCTTTTGGGAGTGAAAATAAGAAGGTTAGTCAAGGGGAAAAAAAGTCAGTCAATGACCATTTTTAAAGTGCCTGCTATGTGCCAGGAACTGTGCCAAGTACTCATTGGTCAGAGAAATGGGAGAAGAAAAAGCAAAGCATAAAGTTACAGAAGACAATGGAAATTTCAAAAAAGAGTAGTTAGATCAAGAGTATCAAATGTCACAAAGAAAGATGAAGATAAGACAAAAATCCAAAAAACTACGGTATAGCATAAACCCAAGTAAAAAATGATCTCAGAAACATCTTTGTTAATATATAATATAACCATATGATGCCTTAAGGTTATTCTTGTCCTATGAATAGACAACGTAACTTCTAAAAAACAACATATGACAAAGCAAACAAAATTGCTGACTTCTAATGCTACAGTAAAAACCAAAAGCTTTTTACTGTCACTCAAACTTAGGGCCTACTCTGGTAAATATTTACCAAATGAAGACAATGGTACACCTCCAGAAATGTATTTGAAATGTGCTTTTGCAAAGTACTAAATTTAAAAAATGTTACCATAGCAGTATCTGGGTTGTAGTCGTCAATTTGTTCCATTGTATTTATATTTTTATTACCAAGTGCAATTTGAAAGGCAGTGGTATCATCAATATACCTAAAAGTCAATCAGATTAAGGAAAAGTATTGAGCCTCGCTATCCACTACAGAGAATTCTATAATGCAATAGGTGAAAACACTATTTGCATTGACTGTAACTGAAAAGCCTATAAATGACAAAAATCACAAGCTTAATATACACAACAATATTGCTTTCTTAGGCCGAGTTCTTATTCATTTATTTACGTATGAGTGAGATGAAGGAAGATGGAAGGAAAGGATATCCTGGAGAATGCTTTGTCAGGCTCTGGAGCCCTGGAGGACCAGGTATATGAGAGTTCCTGAATGAAAGAGGAGAGACCAGGCAGGTGAAGGTGGCCTAGTCTTCAACTGTAATCCCCACATCCTCAAATACCTTTCTTGGTCACTTTAGTTATGCTATTAAAAATCAATGTTGCCTTTGATGTGTATGAACTATGTCAATGACTCTAGGGCTTCATAATATTTTTCTCAAGTATGTCATTTTAAAAAAATGTTACATGTCCAATTCCAAGCAAATGCAAAAATGATTCATATGCTGCTGATGATTTATAAACCAAAAACTTCCTCTAAAATGTTTCCCTGAAAGAGTAACTAAAACAGATTTTTTTAAAGAAACATATTTATGTATCGAAAAAATAAAATTAAGACCTAACTTCTCTTATGCTAGAACAGTTTTATTACTATAAAAGTATATATAATAAATATCCATAATAAATAAAACAAATATACATAAACGTATCTACCATAAAAGAAGGCAAAGAAAAATTCTACCACTCAATTCACAAAGGATACTGCCCTGCATAATGTAGTGTATCTGGATCAACGTCGTCTTCATAGGCATTAAGAGGAACGAGTTTCCTTTGGATGGGATCGAAAACTAGCTGATAAAGAAAAGTATTGTTGGCTCGAATAAATCCCTTGATATACTCTTCCGGTACTGTTATATTCATCTTAAGATAATGACCAATTTTCTTGATAACCTAATAATGGACATCAAAATATTACTCATGATTTATCTTCAATTAAACAAGAAAACAATGTCACATTCTCCAAATATTTCTGAGGTTTTAAATACTTTATTTTATTGTAACTTTGGGAAGGACAAGAAAATAAAAATGACTTATTCCTGCATAAACAGACATGTTTATAACAGACAAGTCCAAATGATTGTCTACTAAGGTACAAGAAATGAATGTAAACTGAACTAAAATGCTTTATTTCATTACTTTCTTTCTCAATTAGATAACAAGAAACTGATGAAAACTCACATCAAAATAATACCTACCTTCAGTTTCCATTTCTTCAATAAACAAATTAATATATTTCTTAAAAAAATCACACCCAAAAGCTCTTAGGTAAAAAAGTCAACTAAGTTGTTGAATCCCTAAAGATTATTTGCACTGTCTTAAATAGCAAAACTTCTTTAGTGAAAAAAGAGACAGGTGAATTTAGTTGTTTTAGGGAATAATGAACAAATCAGAATTATTATAAAGGTAAGAGTAAACAGCAAAGAAAATAAAGGATTTATAACTAGAAAGGAATCAATTCTACCCTGGATTCTACAGTTATCTACCTTTACTCCTTTCAGTATTGTATATCCCATTTTTTGAAAACAGAAAATACTTCATCTCAAACTCAGGCATAAATTAATGTTAAAAACATTATAAGGTTCCTGACAACTAATCTGAGATACGTTATGCTGATAAAGATAATGTATATATCTGAAACTTTAGAAAAATGCAGTACCATGTTTTTTCTAAAAGAGATAAGGTTACTCCAATGCACACGGCCATTACCTATTGATAATTACTATATAACACTAACAAGGGAAATGACATAGGTTAGCAATACACTGGTCTGGACCTATGGCTTCATTAGTGTAGGGAATTTTCAGTGAGGAAACACCTTCTTCTAATGGTCTACCAATTGCTTACTAATAGGCAAATGATCCATATCTTATAGATTTAAAAAGTTTCCTGGAAAGGAGGTTAAGTGATTTGCCCAGGATCATACTGCAGCATATGTCAATAGGCTTGGACCCAGGAAGTCTTGATTACAAGGTTCTATGGAGCTCATCACAATGCCTCTCAGATGTACTGGGATATTTCAAATTTATTTTTCTTCAACTGATTTATTCTATTACTGGAAAAAAAAACTGGTCTCAGAGACTAAAGTTTGGAGTAAAATGGTACATACCTTTATAATATCAGGATTATTGGCTATTTTCAGTAGTCTGCAAGCCTTGGCTAAGCCAATTCCATGGAGTGAGGAGAGATAATCACAGCCTGACAGAATGCACATGTAACGAAATTTTTCTTCGGTGAATACATCCCCGAGCTGCTTACACATTCCTAGTCGAGCCTGATCAATTTCCAATCCATTTCCAAGCTTGTCCATTTTTAAAATCACCTTGAGTGAGGTGGAAGGAAAAAAAAATTGTCAATCTTCAAACAGCCACTTTTCTTTTTTTTTTGTTATTAACTTTTGTTTATTTTTAGTTTACATCATTCATTTCCACCAGATTTTGAATTACAAATTTTCTCCCCATCTTTCCCCTACTCCCCACCCCAAAACAGCGATTTCACTGAATATCCCCTGCTCCAATCTGCTCTCTCCTATATCCTGCCCTATCACCCCTCTGACTTTCCAGTAGGGCAAGATGGATCTCCCTATCCAGTGCCTGTATATCTTATTACCCAGTTGCATGTAAATAATAATAATAATAATAATAATAATAATAATAATATATGTATATACATATATATGTATTTTTTTTTAACATTTGATTTTAGAACTTTAAGTTCTAGATTCTTTCCCTTCCTCCCTCGTCACCCACTCCCACTGGAAAGACAAGCAATTCAATACAAGCTGTACATGTGTAGTTAGGCTGAACATCTCCACAATGGACATATTGGGAAAGGCTAACTATATTTCCCTCCTTCCTATCCCCCCTGCCCCGCCCTGGTCTATTCTCTGCTTTGTCCCTGTCCCTTTACAGAAGTGTGTACTTCTACAACCCTTTCCCCCATCTTCCCCCCTCTCATCCCATTCCCCCCTACTCTCCTGTAGGCCAAGATACCCAATTTAGAATGTATGCCATTCCTTCCCTAAGCCAAATTCGATGAGAGTAAGGTTGGCCCATTCCCTTTTGCCTTCCTGTTCTTCCCCTCCATTGTAACAGTTATCCCTTGTCTCTTCTATATGAGATGATTAACCCCATTCTATCTCTCCCTGTCTCCTCTCATTCTATTCCTCTCCCACCTCTCAATTTCACCTTTTAAAATATCATCCCTTCCTATTCAATTGATCCTGTGCCCTCTGTCTATGTACACATATACACACACACACACA
>JAQQSU010001107.1:0-15122 GCA_028627135.1 Pseudochirops cupreus
ATCCTTCTTAAGCTGATCTATGGCTTTTAGGCAGTCTTCATGTTTCTTGGAAGTTTTTGGTACAGGAGTTCTGACTGTGTTGTCTTCTTCCCGTTCCCTGCTTTGATCCTTCTTGTCCCCAAAGAAGGAATCTAGAGTTTGGTTGCTCTTCTTACTTTGCTTCCTTTGCCTGCTCATGGTTGGCCAGTCAATGATTTTTTAACTCTGTGGAACTCTGCTTCCAGAGGGGAAAGCTCTGTCCCAAATCACTGGGGTTTTCCCAGCTGCCAGAGCTATTAGGAGGCTGCTGCAGCCCGTACCAGCTTTGGCTCACTGAAAATGCACCCCAGGACCACCACCCAAGACCACAATCCAGATCCAGGCTGCTCAACACAAGAGCACTTGGCCTCTGAATGATCGCCTGGCCCCCCTGCAGTCTACAGGCTGGGAGCTGTGAAACAGCCACAAGGAGCCGGCTGCAGGGCCACTGATTCTGCTGCTTCCTTGCCCTGGAGGGAGTTTGGCCAGACCCACTTTTCTTCCCCAATTTTAGCCGAGTTCCACTGACCTGTCCCTTAGTCCTTGTTTCTTATGGCTTGATAATTCTGGAAACTGCTACAGCTGCCGCTGATCCAATCTCCTGAAGCTCCAGCTGCGGTTTGGCTCGGCTCGTCCCGGCTGCCCCTGGGGCCACACCGCAGTTTCAGGCTGGGCTGCTTTCAGCTCCCAGTGCTGCAATGGTCCCTTTGAGCCTAGCTGCCTTCAGCGGGAGGTATATTTGTGTGTGTTTTAGAGCCCTAAAATTTGCTTAGAGTCATATTTTATGGGTATTTGAGGTGGCTATTTGGGAGCTGCAGTACCTTGCTACTCCTATGATGCCATCTTGACTTCGCCCCCCCCTGGTGTTTTTTTTAAGGGAAAATAGCCTGGGCTTTAAAATACAGCTTTTCCCTGTCACAAGATAACACAAGGAAGAAAAGAGAAAAGTATCATGTATATTTGAGTTAAATGTGACCTATCTTCTTCTCTGCCTCATCCAGGTGAACATGACAAAACTAGCAAGAGTCACGTGAAGGGCAGGGTGGGGGAAGAGGGATATAAGAAGCACACATGTCAGTAAAGGGACAGGGACAAGTAGAGAACAGAACAAGGCGGGGGGGTGGGATAGGAAGGAAGGAAATATAGTCAGTGTTACACAATATGTTCATTGTGGAGATGTTCTGTGTAACTACACATGTATGGCCTGTATGGAATTACCTGACTTTCCAGTGGGGGTGGGTGACAAAGGAGGAATGGAAAGAATTCAAAATTTAAAGTTCTAAAATCAAATGATAAATATATATATAATAATCATTATTATTATTTACATGCAACTGGGAAATAAGATACACAGGCACTGGGGTGGGGAGATCCATCTTGCACTACTAGAAAGTCAGAGGGGTTGTAAGGGAGGACATAGGAGAGAAAAGATTGGGGGAGGGGCTATATAGTGGGATTGCTGTTTTGGGGTGGTGAGTAGGGGAAAGATGGGGAGAAAATTTGTAACTCAAAATCTTGTGGAAATCAATGACATAAACCAAAGCAAACAAACAAACAAACAAAAAAAGGAGTCACCTGAAGGACCTGGTAACTCCAGCTTGCTCCCACACAAGACTTTTTGTAACTTCATACCATAGGCTAGACGTGAAGTTATTTGCTACTTCTCTGTGCAATAAATGAACTGTTTTCTATGCCTTTAAAAGAGATGGGTATCTCTCTATAATCTATTCCTCTCTATAAGACCAAGGGCAAAAAAAATTCATTATGTGCTACTTTCCAATACCCGAAACAAGTGATCATCAGGAATAACAAATATGCACTGTGTTTGTGTACACAGAACTAACTAAAGACATCTCTTTTCCTAAATCTGTAACTTAAATGAGATATGGCAGGACATGGACTTGCTTATCTTTTCACGGGTACCTTATAATGCTTAGCTCTGATAGGACTGACAGATTCCACTAAAGCAGGACAGTCTAAGAAAAATGAGGGATTCACAGAATATTTATCGATTGGTTATTGTGACAAATTTTTGAGTCACAGCATCAAGCACAAATATATTTAGCAGAGGAGCAAAACTATTTTGATTAATTTGTTTTTAAGTCAAATGTGCCAAGGTAAACAGTCTACATCTCTAATAGTGAAGAAACAAAACAAACTGAAAAATACTTGCAAGATTTCGTTTGCTACTTACCTTGGTGTTTCAAGAATAACGTTGAGTGGCATCTGCTTGTAAAATGGAAGGAAAGGCCTGGGGGGGAAATGGGGCAATATAATTAAATGGGATTCCTGAGTTGGGTGGAAGACTGCTGACATAAGCCCTAAGGCCCCTTATGATTCCAAGATGCTGTGATGCACACATTAAACACAGTAACCCTGGCTCTCCCCAGCACCTTGGGGGCAGTTTCTTAAATAAGGCCTTCTGCATATCATTTCTCATTCTGTCCCAAAACTCGTCTGTACTGGGTTATGTTTATGGGAAATTACAACCCTTGTTTCCTCCCACATAGAACGATCATGTCTAAGAAGAGTTTTACAACTCTTTCTTAAAGTCTAGAACACTTGGAAACGAAAGGGGAAAGATGTCCTGAAAGACAGTTAGCAAGACAGTCCACCCCCAGTTGCAACTGAGTTTCATGGAAAAAGGTTGCTTATGAACAACAATATTCATTAGAAATTTACTTTCTCAGGGTAGCTTAGGCAGACACAGACTCCAGATTTCACTTCTGTCCCAGAATAGATTCCACAGGAAACTCAGGGGTATCTTTTGATTCAACTGAATTACACAATACCCAATTTATGGCTATCTTTTTGAGCTAAGGCAAATAGACAGAGTGAATCACGTAGTCCTACCTGGATTGATCATACTCACAGAGAAAGCCTATGTATACCACTTTCCAGTTAGTTCTAATATTTTTCCATTTTCACTGTCTAGGTCCCATATCATTCTATACCCTATTTCATTTTTCATCTGCCTAAACTATTGAACCTTTTTTCAGCTACAGGGAAATTTTTTCTTTTCATTTTACGTACACACATTCTACGTACATTAATTGCCAGGTAAGGTTCATATAACATTAATGTTGGCTTCTTACCATTCAAAATATTTATAGCGATTCTTTCCAGTAACCTGAGGATCTTCATCTTCTTTAGGCATCTTAAAGGAAGTGTCAGCCCTAAAATGAAGCAAGAAAACAACATTCAGGTCTGGAATAAGGATACTAGTTGGCATTCAATTTTTATACTGCCTTATTTTAAGACATTATTCTTTCATCATTCTATCAATCAGTTAGCTTTATTAAACATCATTGCATGCCAGGCCCTAGGGGACACAAAGACAAAAACGAAATATAACTATAGCCCTTAAGGCAATGGTTCTCGACCTTCCTAATGCCGCGACCATTTAATACTCGTATGTGGGCGTATCTGCATGTAGGCAGACCTGCCTAGAGACGGATAGAAGAGTGGTGTCTCCATTCCTAAGGCCATCAGAAATATGTGTTTTCTGATGGTCTTAGGTGACTTCCAAAGGGGTCGCAACCCACAGGTTGAGAACCGCTGCCTTAAGGAGTTTACCATTAATTAGTATAATTAATATGCCGTATAATTAATTGGTATACCATATAATTCCCATGTATTACTCTATACTTCTTTTTGAAGTTCAGATATCTATTTCAAACTTTTGGTAGGTAAATTATGTTATTATATATGTGCCTTAGGGTGATATTTGGTTCTCCTGATATGCTACATGACGTTGTAGCTTCTAAAAGTCATCTGTAGAAAGTTAAGGGAATCATACGATTTAATATAAAAACTACTACACTCAAAATTATAGGACAGCAATGGGCCTGGGAGTTCTTGACTTCATCATGGAATCTATGGAGATGTGCTTTTGGAAACCACGATTACTACTAGTCACAGGCACCTCAGGTTGTGAGTGTTAATATCTAAGTGAAACATTCCACAGTCAAGATTTGGTCATTCTACCAGTGAGTGATGGTTATCGTGCTGCTACTGTATAATCATTCTTGGCAGTCAATGACCCAACAAGACAATGTGATTATGCGAAAGATTAGCAGAGAGGAAAAAAACGTATCTAGTTCCACAGCTGGAGGAATTACTAAATTTTGAGAGCTTTTGGATCTTCTTCTTGAATAGAAAATACTCTAGAATGATAGGATAATCTCAACTATTTATTAGAGGAAAGATTTCTATAAATAAGAGGGAAGGAAAGATGTCTGGAAGGTAAAAGAGCTTATGTAATAAAAGAATCTCTAATAAAAGAACCACTAGTTTAACAATAAATAGAATATAAAAGGTATAGGAGGCAAGGACCAAGAAAGCAAATCTTAGAATTGGTCCAAGCTCACCTTTAAGGTAGAGTGAACGAGCAGAAATGATGTTTATTATATTCCATCACATACTACAAGGTCAGCCACAAGGCTCTCAACCCAACTGCTGTCCATACGCATAGCAAACATAATTCTGTTCTTTATTCAGTTCAAACAAAATACATAGTATGACTCAATATAACAAAGAAACATTGTCAGCAGGCTAAATAAATTCTATTTTGCACATATATTACTCTTTTCAAACTTATGTTGATAGTTATTAATGTGATGAAAAATTTAAATAGTAATGAATCCATAAAAGCTTTCTGTCATGATATATTTTACTTGATTATTTAAGTACCTTCTCAATCTAACTATTTCATGTCAGAGTCCTAGAAATATTCTAATAATGCAAAGGGGTATCCATACTCAGAAAGCTAAGGAACCACAGTGTTAATCTGAACATTTAGGATCATAGCTACTGCTATGTTAGAAGTTATCCAGCCTAACTCCTTCCATTTGCCAACAGGGAACCTGACTCCCAAAGAAGTTAAGCAACTTGTCCACTGTCAAAGAAACAGCAAGTAGCAGAATTGGGATTCAAGTCAGGGTCTTCTCATGCACAGCCAGCATCTTTTCCACTGTACTCCATGGATACTAGAAACATAAAGTAGTCTAACAGGAATTAGATAATGCACTCTCTCATACTTTTGCTCCAATAGTGTTCTTGGGAAGAGGAAAGGAATAGACAGCACGATCTCACTACACTCTCTTCCTTAACAATACTCTTCATTCCTGCAGCTTCAACTACTTTCTCTATATCAATCACTTCTAAATCTAAATGTCTCTCACCTAAATCTCTCTTCTGAGTTCCAGATCTGATTCCCAACTACCCATAGGACATTGGAGACAACACGGTACAGTGGGAAGAACGGTGAATTTAGAATCAGAGGACCTGGGTTCAAGTCCCAGTTCTCTCATTTTAGGGGCAGCTTCGGTCTGTTTAAATTCTAAAGCCATGATTTTATGATCTCTGCCTGGATATCCAACCAGTACCTTAAACTCACCAAGTCAAAGACTGAGTTCATTGTCTCTCCTATTAACCTGTCCCTTTCCTTGTAACGTCACTATTTCTGTCTTTGACACTACTATTCATCTAGTCTTCCACATTGGTAAACTCAACAAATATTTTTTGACTCTTTTGTCTCCATCATCTTTGATATCTCATCAATTACCAGTTCCTGTCATGCTCATCTCTGAAACACATCTTGCAGCTGTCTAATCCTCTTCGTTTCTTACTGTCACCACACTAATTTCCATCTCCTCATTACTACCTGCTTGGACAGCTGAGATAGCTTCCCAACAAATTCTTCTGCCTAGAATGCAAAGTCCATCACAGCCATTCTGGCATTCTATACTCAAGGCAATTGGGATGAATCTCGGTCCCCAAACTCTGTGTTTGTAGGCCTTAATTCACATTAATCCTAACAATTCTGTAAAACAGGTGCTATGAAAATGATCCCGATTTATAGAAGAGGAAACAGATTCAGAGAAGTTAAGGGTCACATTCTGCCTGAGACCAGATACGAACTCTGATCCTCCTATCTCCCACGTCCAGCACTTGAGCCCCTATGTTATACATATATAAATATATCATTAATTAAAATAGTTGAGACATCTTTTAACCTATGAATGAGATTGCCCAAAGTCTCTAAGTTGTCTTTATGGGTACTAAAATGTTTTCCCAATGTCATAGAGAGTGATGAAATGCCTAGGCCAGTCCACAAAATAAATAAATAAAATGTAATTCATAAAGTACTTGCCACCCTGACAAAATGACAGATCCTTCATCCATATGAATATATCTGATATAGTACACTCTACTAATAGTAACACAGACTCTTAACTCCCATGCAACAATGTTTTTATGGGCAAATGCATTCTCCAGTCCAACTTGGAACACTGGGAAATTCCATTTTTACAGCACAAGTGGGAATTCTGTCAGCTCCAAGCCAATGTTAGTGAGTCTGGGAGGAAGATCTGTAACAGAGTTGGAGTTTGGGACACCAGGAAGCATGAAAATGAGGGGCTTATGAGGTCCAACTGGTGTAACTTTCTGGAAAGACTTATTCATCCAGAGCTTAGTGCCAATCATGTCCTTCCTTACATCCCAGAGACTAGGCCATTTGCTTATCTTTCTACTAACAATGCTCTAGGGAAGTTCCAACCCTGAGAAATTTATCACCAACAACTTTTATATATGTAAAGAAAGATTGTGGACCTAAAGGGTGAAGGGCTCAGATCCTGTCTCTCTTTGCCTGGTTTTTATGCTTGCACACATTCATTTTCATCTAAATCCCAAGAGAATCTTGGGAATTAAGCTGGGCTTCCTAGCTCACACAGCTGATGTGGAGTTCCTGGCCTCTCAAGTCCAAAACACTATCACACTATGTCACACTGGCCCTGAATATAAATATATCATTAATGAAAAGAGAGGTAGCCTATAACTTACGAACAGTATGAACAGGGCCCCTGAAAATGGTTTTAAAGGCAAAGTATTTCCATAAAGAGTTAACCCAAAGTCAGAGGCTTGGTACAAACGCATCATCCTGCTAACAAGAGAAAGACAAACTAAATGTCTAATTAGTTTCTAATTAGCTAGATGGTAGGTCTATACCACAAAAGAGTTTATTAAGCTCCCAGGGTTAAGAATCAGCTTACTGAATGACCTCTACCCTTGTGGAGAAAAAGGCACTTTTACCTAGTGCAGTGACTGAGTCCTTTCTCACCAGCCTCTGAGTTATGAACGCAACAATGGCAAAGACAATTCTGATTCTTATGGGGAAGGGGCACCATTTCTGTTCAAGATTCCTAAGCAGAAGACTGGGTGATACTGAATAAATGGAAGCAGAAACAACTCCCAGGCAGCAGTGATGATGAAATGCACAGTCAGGAGGAGACCCAAGAGAAAGCAATACCTCCGAAAGAGCAGGCTCAGCACAGTAGAGAGAGGACAACAACAGAAGCCACAGTGGCCCTCAGAGAACTGAGCTCCTTATTCATTCATCTGTGTTGGCCATGCATGTGCCCAGACCACAGGTATGCACGCACCCTATGTGCATTCACTCTTCCCACTGACGGTGAGAATTATTTGTGTGAGTGTGTGCCCTGGATTTGGGAGTGAAAATAGTCTATTACCACTTCTCTTTTTATGCTATTTTATTAAATGATTTTGCTTTGAATCAGTTGTGCCCTCTAGCTTACAAGTAAAAATAAATACATGGGGGAAGGGGAACTTATGAACTATGCTTTTAAGAGGCTTGAAGACCCACTGAATACCTTTAACCTGCAATATCTTTGGGGAGGATGGAAAATGGAAAGAGGGTACCCCATGCACTGAAGAAGAAAATACAACTTTCCAGCTCATACCTAAAATTCTTCTGTCCTTGAAACATGTACACTGTCATTTGGAAGCTTTCCGAGAATTTTTACTTCTGGAAATATGAGTATATAAAACTAAAAATAGCTTTCTTCTATTCTCCTCAACAATCCTTTCTCTTTTTTCACTTATAGGTTATACAGGTAACCTATTGTGTGGATTAGTAATCTTTGGGTTCACAAATGATTGAAAATTCACCTATACTTTAGAGAGAAACCCTACATTCAAAGAAAGACTCAGCATATATTATCTTAAATATTTTGTAATAGGAGTTAGGTGGCAGCTATGGGGTGATGACCTTGTATTGTGAGGTGCAGTAAAATCTAGAGACCATGGAGTCCAATGCTGGGACTAGAGAAATGACTGTCCTTTCCCCCTGTCAATCAAGAACCCACCCAGGATTCACCCAAGGGCTGAGGAATGTCTACACAAATGCATATAAGTATGAGTAAGAAGGCATTTACAGGCAATATGGCACCTTCAGAAGAAAAGGGCAAGAAAGTTCAAGCAGCAACAGTGAGAAAGGCATGGAAGTGTCTGTGGCCACTCAGTCACTCTTAGGTTAGGGAACAGAAGTGAAGGCAAAATCCACTTAAAATAAAACTACATAACTGTTTCAGTCTTTAAGGGCCAAATAATAAGAATAATTTTAAAATACTACTCTTTGGTTCCTATCCTGAAGATACCCATCATTAGTACCAAAAATTGTTTACTAAGGATGAACTTATGGATAAGCAAAAGGAAAAGGAACTCCAGAAATTAAGGTTCTCTGCTAAAAAATGTACTAACTACAATTCTCTAAAGAACGTATCTGAAAATGGTTACAAGAAATATAGTAACTGCTTAAAATTCTTCCCCAAGAAATCTGAACTATATAAGGTAACTCACAGGTTCATAAATTCTCAGGCATTGTTATGTTCACTGGCAGATTCCTAGTTGACCTATGTACATGTGTTCTGATCCACTGGTAACTCCTCTATTCAGTCACCTATGACCACCGTTATTGGGTTACTGTGTTGAGGTAACTGCAAAATGTCATCAAGTGCCAAAGGGGATTGGGGAAGAAAGTCTGAAGACAACTAGTCTAGGTATTACAATTATATGCATTTTAGACATCTATTTATTTTTTTAAAGCAGAGTAATTTGAATCAAAAGACTAAGCTGACCAGAAAAAGGAAAACAATATGTGAGCAGAGTTTCTGAAAGCTGAAGTCACCGCACTTACGCTGTAAGTCTGTAGAGAGCCTCTTTACGTTGCTCCGCCCATCCTCGCCATTCTCGATCAATGAATAGTGGGACAGGATGTGAGGGGTTCAAACACATCATGTATCTTGGATAATTCTGCAGGTTACTAAACATAGTTCTAAACCTGGGAACTTTTTTCTAATAGAAGTAAAACAGGAAAAAATGGAGGAAGTAATACAATCAAATTTTTACAACATTTTACACACTCACAGTACTTCATTAACCCTCATCAAGAGTCAACAAGTGGCCAACTGTCTTGTCCCAAGTAATTGTGTCATTACAACACAAAGTCTAGGGAAGATGTGTCAGCTATTCAATTCACATGATCAATGCACACAGTCAACAAGATAATTCAGGCCTATTAAATTGCTGGAATAAGTGAGGGAAGATGAAATAGCCTACCCATTGGTTTCTCATCACAGTAGCCTGGATATTAGCCTGCGCATGGTCCTTTGCACTTGATACTATAAACAATGGATCTGCAATAAGAACATAAGCAGAAGAATAAACAATATGGCAAAGTTATTCATGAGCTAAGAAGAAAATATCAAAACAACATTAATTTCTCAGAGAATGAAACAGAAACCTACAAGACTGCCCAATACTAAAACAGGTCAAGTCCTCAGGACTCCACAGTCAAAAACCAGCCATATGCAAATTTGTATTCCAAAACCAGCTTAAAGAGGTCAATGAAAATGGAAAAGGAATAACAGGTTCCCAACTTTACTTCCTTTAACACCACCAACCCTACACACATACACAAACTAAGTTGCATCTCTTTGGAGGTTAGGAAGTGCCTAGGAAGTGTCAAATACCCAAGAAGGGCCATGGATGCCCACTCTGCCCATTTGCAAATAAAACAGCAGTGAGTAATTTTCCCTCAAAAAATCAAGATAAGGAAAGAACTTAGTCCTTATATTTAATTCAGAAATTTTTATGAATGCCCACTTTGTGTTCAGTGATAATCAAAAGACATTTATTAAGCGCCTACTATGTTCTGGGTACTAGGTTAAGTGCTAGTGAAGGGAAAACGCAGTCTTGGCCCTCAAGGAGCTTACATTCTCTCAGGGGAAACATTTGACAAATACATACAAAGTGAACTATATACAGGATGAATGGGGAAATAATTAATGGAGAGAAGGAACCAGAATTAAGAGGGGTTGGGGAAGACTTCCAGTAGCCACGGAAACTAATCCTTAACATCTGGAGAAAAATTTAGTAAGAATAATAATAACATATTCATATATCACTTTATGGCTAAAACGCATGCTTTCTCTCATGAAGTCACTATAAATTCAATCATTTGCAATACAGCCAAGAATCTGAAATGATCTCTGAGCAGCTGGAATATGCCACAAAACCTATACAATACAGCTCATGAATTTTATTCATAGGAAAACTCATCAGGTCTTCACTGAGAGCCTATTTACTCTTATTTTATGCACGATTCAAATAAGCCTGGCTTATCAGACAATACTAGCAAATTAGAAACAACAAATTGAGTGTGGTAATGAGATGTGACAGAAGCTGGCAGAGTCAGTAGGGAACAGTGACAGCTTTGTAAAAGTGGACAGAAAAAAACAATGACAATAAAAGATAGATATAAGACCCCCCCCAAAGTACAGCCACATAGGCCCATTAGGTGTGGGGGAAATAGCTTTATATTCAAAAGTCTGACGCCATGCCTGTGTTATAACTCAGTCAAATAAGATCATGTTGCGTTCCTCATTTGCTGTTTAAGATGGAGAAGGACATAAACCTGATTTTAGAAAGATTTCCATCAAACTTTAGAATGTTAAGCAGGTACTTGATATATCCTTATAGACTGAATGGTGTTTCTGGTGAATTCTCCATGTGCAGTAACTCACATTGTGATACACAACATGTATTTTCTTCACTCTGCTGATGCTGGCACCAAAAGCAAAGGTGCAAGAAAACCCACCTTTCCTCATGGCATCACTGATATCTGATATGTCTATGGTTTATCAGCAACATGATAACAATATCTTGTCACATTATTATAACCTATACTCTTATTAACAAGAAATGTGATGCCACCTAAGTGGTATCATCATGTGAGCATCACAAATGTATATGCGTGTGACAGAGCAAAAGCAAGGAATGAATAGCCTGTGCATTCAATGTTATCCATGCATTTGAAAGAGAAACTAGAGGAAGGCACCCAGAATGTCAGGTAGAGCCCCTGTGAAAGATCTGCAGAAGAACATGAATCTAATTGCACAGGATAGAAAGACATGGAAGTGTTTTGATATGCATCAGTAAAGAAAACATTGAGAAAATCAAATGAATATTGGTTCCATTTTTGTAATTGATTCTATTCTGTAACACCAGCAATGTTCTGTATACCAAAACGTGTTTCTTTGTCTCTCAGTTAAGCTCAGAAGTTCATATTTTCAGAAGTTCAGTCTTCCTCTTAGAGCTAAATTGTCTCATAAATCACCTTCATTCAAAGAAATGTATTATCTCTTCACACCTTTCTACCATGCCCAGTAAAGGGAGACCTGTAATCTCAGTAACAATTCTTGCAAGATGCAGGTGGACACCAGAAAATCCGTCATCTCTGCACCACTAACAAGCCCTGCAGGTTGCACATGGGATCCATAAATAAATTAGCATTCCTTAATGACAAAAAAGGGTTGCTACTAGCCCCACATTCCTGATTTCCAGCCAATCACACTGTCCCCATAGCTACAATCCTACCCAATCATATTATTTTCTTTAGGTTTTGCAGCCAATCACAGCTCATCTCCTGCCTGTGAAGTCTCACCTATGAATTCTTGTACTTTGTTCTCTGCTTCCCAGAAAAAAAAAACCTAAAACCCAACTTCTAAAAAAGGACAGCAGGACGGCCCGCCGCGCTTGCTCGGGAGCTGAGAGACTCCTTTTATTGGTAATGGCTAGCTTTGCCAATAAATTGAACATCTCAAAACTTTATGCTTCAGTTTGCCTTAATTTTCATCTTAAATGGCATCCACAAAGGGTGTAGAGGAAGGATGAGAGTCCCTGGAACACAGCACTCCAGGGAAATTTTGCCCTGAAGAATTTCTCTACAGAGGATAGCACCAGATACCTGACTCATCCCTCAGTCCCAACCCTTGTGAGCCAATGGAAGACCTCCATCTGTGCTGTTGGGAAAGTTGCACATCTGCTTGTTTGTCTTGGTATACTGTTTGTGTTTAGTGTGACTATTTGGCAATAGTTGGTCATTGAAAACTGGGAAAATCCCCCTAAGGGATCAATACCCATTCCGGAAAATCAATATTGAACCTTTGGAAATTTTTCTCCTCCACGGGGGTTCCCAGTTCAAGTTAGCAGGGAAACTGAACTCTTGATGAATTTTCTTCTTTAAAGGGGTTCGTGGTCCAAGCCAGGAGGGATAATAAGGGACATTTCCTATTTTAAAAGTGGTTGGGGAAGCCCAGAAACAGAGTGTGTGTGCGCATGTGTGTCTGTGTGTCTGTGTGTCTGTGTGTGTATCTCAAATATGGCCTGAAAAGGGACTTCTACTTGTGCTAATTGATTTTTAAGTGTTCTTACGTCATGCTATCTCTTTTTTATAGTTCAAACTATGTTTTAGATTGGACCTGTTCAACCAAAAACTTTTTGTCTTCAGAATAAAAAAGTTTCTGTCTTTTAACTTTGGCCAAGTTAGAAGACAGACAAGAGACACAGAGAAGAGGGAATATTCATTCTCAGTTTGCAGAGATTTTTAGCATTATAAATTGATTAGTGAATAATTGGACACTAAAATGTAATTTCTCTGCTATGAATTTCTTTCAAATTGTAGTTTGAATGTTTTTATAAATGTTGAAATGTTTTACTGAGTTTTGAGGTAACTCTCTGTAGAATTTAAGGAAAAATGAGAATAGAACTATCAAAGTTACAGGGAAACAATACTTCGATCCTTAATCACTCTATATCTGGAAAGTGACAGATTTATTGCTTTAGTGCAAAGCAGAAGATAATTTTACTGATTAGAGAAAAGGGAACTGAAGCTGGTTTGAAAGTAGTATCAGTGTCTAATATTCTGAAGAGCAATCTGGAACTCTGCCCAAAGGGCTATAAAACTGTGCATACCTTTTGATCCAGCAATACCACTACTAAGTCTATATCCCAAAGAGATCATAAAAGTGGGGAAAGGATCCTGATGTACAAAAATATTTATAGCAGCTCTTTTTGTGGTGGCAAAGAATTGGAAATTGAGTGGATGCCCATCAATTGAGGAATGGCTGAACAAGTTGTGGTATATGAATGTAATGGAATACTATTGTGCTATAAGAAATGATGAGCAGGCAGTAATTCAGAAAAACTAGGAAAGACTTACATGAGCTGATGCTGAGTGAAGTAAAAAGAACCAAAAGCATACTGTACACAGTAACAGCCACACTGTGCAATAACCAATGCAAGGACCTAAGACAATTCCAAAAGATGGTGGAAAATCCTATCCACAACCAGAGAAAGAATTTATGGAGTCTGAATGCAGATGAAAGCATTTTTTTTCTTTCTTATGGTTTTTCCCTTTTGTTCTGATTCTTCTTTCATACTTGACTAATATGGAAATATGACTAACAGGACTGTACATGTATAGTCTATATCAAATTACATGCCGTCTTAGAGAGGTGGGTGAGGCAGGAGGGAAAAAAACTGGAATTAAAAATCTTGTAAAAGTGAATGTTAAAAACCAACTATACATGTAATTGGAAAAAATAAAATACTATTAAGTGGGAAAATTAACTTTATTAAAAATGATAAAGATTAATTTTTTAAATAAAGTTTAAAAGACCTGTGTTCAGAAAGAAAGAAAAAGCTATCAGTGAAATTTCAAAGTGAAAAAAAAAAAAAAGAAAAACAGGGTTGCAGTTTGTATCTGGTACTTAAGAATAGTTTATTATTAACTCTTTCCTGGTTCACAGAAAGAAATTTTTTTGTTTAAATTCGCCTTTGCACTAAAAGCAATTGTTTAAAATTAAAGAGCAAGTAACATTTAAGTTGGAAAAATACTTTGTGTTACTTCTGTGAATGATATAAAGACATTAAATTGTTTTTTCAATAGTTCAGATCTTTGGAGGCTGTTAAACAGGGCTGGGAGAATTTATACCTGCTCTCCTATGCCTCACCAGCAGAGAAAAGTCACTGCAGGTTTCCTGCCTTGTGTTCTATATTTAGTCTGTTGGAATGGGCTCGGCCCCTTTTGAACCCAATGCAGATAAAGTGTTTAAATTGTAAAGACCTATTAGACCTCTGGGTACCACTGCCTCTGTCACCCCTTCTGACCATATTCCCACTTAAGGGAAACTTTTGAGGTGGCATTATAAATCAATTAGACACTGAATAAGACCATGCATTTGTAAACTCTTAAGAAGTCAAAGGCAACAGTATTGCAATTAACCAGGATTGTATAAAAAATCTTTGAACTAAATTATAAAGGAAAAATTCAGTGAAATGAAGACGGGTTTTATAAATAGTCTGGGATATGAAACAGTGGTGTTGGATAAGAACAGGAAAAGAGAAGAAAGGTCCTATTTTAAAGAGCTTTAACCAAAGTCCACTGGAGGGATATGTGTGTGTGTGTGTGTGTGTGTGTACAAGTACGTATACGTGTGTGTGTGTATAAGTACGTATACATGTGTGTGTGTATAAGTACGTATACATGTGTGTATATAGAGAGAGAGAGAAACAGAGAGAGAGAGAGAAGTGGGAAGATTTATTTTTTTTTCTTTTAAATGACTTGTTTATTTACTTTTAGTTTACAAGATTCGGTTCCACAATCCCTTGAGTCTCAGATTTTCTCCCCTCCCTCCTCCCCCCCCATGGTGGCGTGCAGTCATGTACGGGATCTGCAGATACTTCCACATTGTACGATAGTTTGGTCATATAGAAGGGTTGTAACCAATGAGTGATCACTGGGGAAAAAAAAAAGCAAAACCAGACATGAAAGAGAACGACAGCGTGTTTTGCTTCAGTCTCCGTTTAAACTATAGTCTTTCTATATCTTTCTCTGAGTTTAGGGATCTCCTTCCATCCTGAGGCTTGTAGAGTTGTCTTTAGCTGTGCGTTGTTGAGGATAG
>JAQQSU010011070.1:0-12263 GCA_028627135.1 Pseudochirops cupreus
CATGGCACACATTATATATAATGTGTATATAACATGGTGTATATACATTATAGTATTTATAATATGTATATACATGCATATATATACATGTCTGAGTGAATAAATATTTGCATGTATATAGGCACACACATTTTTACACATGTGTATGCATGTGTGTATGTACGTATCTCAGCCACACTCCTGAGCTAGGGTGATGATTATATGAGTGGAGAGAAAGAGATGAATAAGCGAGATGTTGTGAAAGCAGAAATGACAATGTTTGTCAATATAATGGCTATGTGTGGTGAATTAGATTAAGGGGCTAAGGAGGAAAAAGGCAGATGAGGCCTTGGGTGATGAGAAGATGGTGGCGTCTTCAACAGAAATAAGGAAGTCTATTCCTCAAGGAGTTTCCATCCAACTGGTATCTTTCCTTGGCCATTTTTCTGTTCAATGTTTTTTGTCAATGATTTGAATGAAATCATAAATGTGTGTGTGTAGAGACACACATATAAAATACAATATATGCACCCATCTATATGCAGCAGTATATTATATACTATATATGTTATATAATATGGTATATATTACACATATGCATCATGTATACAGGGTACATGTTATATGATAATGTATAAATACACATATACATGTGTGTATTTACACACACACACATTTATTTATTTGTCAAGCCAGAACATAACCTCATCTATTTAACTTTCCCAATTTCCGGTATTCACAAGGTTTTATTAGTAACCTAATTTTCACTTTCTCGCTGACAACCCTGCACATTCAAGGTTATACACAGTAAAGAAAAAATGAGAGGTAAGATATGTACTCACTCACGTCTGCAAAAGCGTCCCCATTTGTTGTCCAAGAGTTGGGGGTGACAGTGATGGGGAAGGGGTTGGAGTTCTGAGTTCCGATGTGGGTAGAAATTCACCCCAAGGCATGCACTTTTTATCAACCAGAGAAAAGGGAGATTAGAGATGGCAGGCTGCCCTTTTTCCTTTTTTACCTCTGGATTCTTCTGACATCTCTGTCCATGCCCTTCCCCAACCTTGTCCTGTTTAACATTGCCTCTCCTTTCCCCTGAATTTTATCGGTTATTTCATGGCTACTATGCTGGCAAAAGTGAACATTATCAGAATTAATGTTTCATTATAAAGAATTATCTGCAGAAAAGTGTATTTTCAACAATCTCTAGCAAAAAATGACAGTTTTTGATGTGACAGAAAATTGTTAATATGACAGAAAATTATTAATGCTGAATGTAATATGGACTGCCACAATCGTTTAGTAAGCCTGACAATGTCAAAATTCTAGTAATATCTTTACATTCCTACCCTTAAGATAATGAGATTAGGTTGAGCTGTGTGAAATCTTAAGTCTCATCTGGACATCTTGCTGGTGGGGGAACACACCTCAAGCTGGATCTAGGCCCCTGATGTTCTTACCCCCTTTCCTTGGGATTTATGGCTTGAAGGGCAAAATGGCCAGAACGGAGCGATTCTCTTTGTTTGGATTGTTGAGGGTGGCTGGACTCTCATAACCAGGCCTTGCTACCTCATGCTATCTCTTCCTCCTTGCTCCTAAAGGTATGAGAAGCTTTTGCATGGGTCTTAGATTTCGGAAATCCCTTGTGCTCTGCACTCATGGGACATTCCCCAAGGTTTGCTACACTGTTATCTCAATTAAAGATGTTGTTTTTCCTCAACTCATGGCTTCAATTTATTTCAGGACTTGACAGCTGTTTGTAGGAATCTGACCCCCTTTTCCCCCAGGTTCAATGTACTATGTAAACATTCACATTTTTGACTTTTGGGCCTTTTTCTAGGAATGTTACCCCTGTGGAAGTTGAGAACTGACTGTGTATGTATATACATATACTACACTACACTGCACACACACACACACACACACACACACACACACACACACATGCTTTGCCTTCTGTTCTCTCTTAACATTAAGTCCTCCATGAAGAAGGACTCTTATCCCTTCACTGATTTTCAAAGACTTCTTGTAAATGTAAAACGTAAAATATTCTTCCTCCTTCCTTAACATTCATTACCATCCTCCCCCTGTTCTGAGTGTCTGTGCTTCTGAATGTATCTTTTCAAGTCTGTACTCCTCTTTTTTGTTTAGACTCAATGACCTGTCTTTGCTTCCAACATTTGCCTCTTTTAAAATCTAAGTTGATCATTGGCTGCTGGTGGTGCTGGACCTAGAGTCAGGAAAAACCCAAGTTCAAATTCTACCCCAGATACTAAGTGACTGAGTGACAGTGAGTAAGCCACTTAACCTCTGTCTACCCCAATTTCCTGAAATGTAATATCAGGATAATCGCAGCACTATCTTACAAGATTGTTGTGAGGATTAAACAAAATCATAATTGTTAGGAACTTAATGGTGCATGGTAGGTGCTGTGTAAATATTTATTCCCCACCTTCTCTTCATTGAGTAGCCTGTGTGCCCTCACTGATTGCATAAGGCAGCTTCCTCTTTTTTCATCTTCTACTTTCTGCTTTCAGGTTATGGGACTTTCGTTGTTTAAACCAAGAACACTGGTGAGGACCTGAGCCTATTTCCTCGTAGAATTTTAGATCAGAAGGGACTTGCTAGCTGTCCTTGCTTGCTCTGAACACTTTGTAATACCTTCTCCCCAAATCTTGGGTGCTTGTCAGATTAGGTCTACCTTACATATCAGAGACTCTAAGATAGGAGAGCTTGTTTCCTTCCGAGGTTTCCAGTATTGCTCCTTCATCAAACAGATTTACCTCATGGAGTCAGGACCAGAATTGTCTTTCCTTAAATTGTTTATTTCACCTTTTGCAGAAAGTAATAAGGCAATTGCAGAATTTATGGGCTACTCTGGAGAGACAGAGAGAGAGGAGCGAGAGAGAGGAGAGAGACGGGGGGGGGGGCAGGGACGAAGAAAGGAGGGAGAGAGAAAAAAAGAGAGAAGGAGAGAGAGAGGAGGGAGAGAAAGAGACAGAGTGACAGAAACAGAGAGAGAGACAGAGACAGAGACACAGAGATAGACAGAGACAGAGAGACAAAGAGACAGGAGAGAACAGAAAAAGTGAAGGGGAAGAACAGGGCGGGGCAGAGAACTCAAATTAATACGAGGCAGTTAATCCAGTGGCATACAAATCTTCAAAGGTGACCTTATAGCATACTTATTTGTAAATATGTGTTACGTAAAAATATCTAATGTGAAGAACAAATATGACAAAATATTTCTGCCGTGTATTTTGCTCATTTATCAGCTTGCTTTTGCTCCTTACTATGTTGTTTTCATCACTGTCCCCAGAAAGGCTATGTCCGTGTGGCTCTTGGCATCAGTGTGGCATCTGTAGCTTCACAAAACAAAGTCTCCCTCCCAGGCCCCCAGTCTGACATCTATACTGTCTCCCTCTATTAGAAAGTACTTTACTTGAGGACAGGAACCGCGTCAACTTTGTATTTGTTTCCCCGGACCTTAGACCAGTGCTTGTTCCATAGTTAATGCTTTTTCATTCATTTCTCTATTCATTTGCACTATAATCTTTTTGAAGAGAGGTTTTCAAGTATATAGTTCACAGATCTTTTGGCAGGATAAGCATTTAAAAAAATGTTTCTTTAACGGATTTTTAATTTATACAAAGAGTCTTACACATATGTATATGCATGTATATATGTACATATGTGTGTATACACATATATACTTAATCCCATATATACTTATACATACACATTTATATATAATATATGTACTTATATAATATTATGCGTATGCTTACATATTTAATCCCATGTTATAGATCTCCTAGAGGTACTCCCTCGAACTTTAGGTTTTGGGTGATATCTCGTTCTGAAATCAATCGGTGTTCTGTGATTCTGTGAACAAATGTGACTATTTTTTTTCTAATAAAAAGAAAGGTATTTCCTATTTTACTGTTTAAAAGAAGAGAAATATTTCCTTCCTCAATAATGTTCTAACCATAAAATAAATAATTAATTGTCATTTATTCAGTGTGTTGTAGTTTACTGTTTAAATTATTATTTTCATTGAATGGATTAACAGTCCAAGATAGTGGGAGAAAATCATCTATCAAAAAAGGAATATTTCTGACCAGAAGTCATTAGAAAATTAACAAATTCCCCCAGGGAAACTTTTAAAAATTAATTAAACATGGTATAGTTTTATCCTATGACATAAAAAAAGTCTTCCACCAAAAATATTGATGCTCTATGTATTTACAAGCAATTAATTTGCTCTGCAAAATCATAAAAGAGAGTGTAATGCTGTAGAAAGAATGCTGAACTTGGGGTTAGAAGATCAGGGTTTGAATTCTGGCTCTGCCAGTTACTGCCTGTGTGATCTGGACAAAGGCAATGAACCTCAATTACTTCATCTATAAATTGAGTTAGATGATGTGACTCCTAAGGTCCCTCCCAGCTCTAACTGTACAACCTTTTGTCCCTAAGTTTCAGTGAAATGACACCATAGAAGGTAGTTGGTTTGCAGTTACATCATTCAATTTGCATCTTGGGCAACAAACCAAAGAACATTGTAGCTAGGTCTCATGATATTACACTGGAGTCTAGTGAATATATTAATACCATTATTGGGAAATGACATCAGGCAGGTTAATACTATATGAGGCATGTCTATACTTTTATTGAATTTACAAATATAATTTTAATGCACTATACTGAGATCGTTATTAAGAAATATTAGCACATTGACTGTTCCAAAGAGTGTTATTAAAATGACAAGCCCTAAAGAGCGTGGCTGACCTTTTTGTGGTTTATACTGCTGTTCTGCTGACTTAGTTGTGCCAGACTCTTCGTGACCCCATTTGGGGTTTTCTTGACAAAGACACAGGAAAGGTTTGCCATTTCTTTCTCCAGCTCATTTTATAGATGAGGAAACTGAGGCAAACAGGGTAAAATGACTTGCCTAGGGTCACTAAGCTAGGAAATGTGTAAGGCCAGACTTGAACTCACAAAGACAGCTCTTCCTGATTCCAAGCCCAGTTATCTATCTACTGCACTGTATAACTGTCCTTTGAGGTTTGTATAGGAATTTAATTTGCAACCAGACAAAATACTAATAAGCTATCATTTAAAAAGCATTTTAAGATTTACATATTATCTTATTTGAGCCTCACAACAGTCTTGTAAAGGAGGTGCTATTATCACACCCATTTAATGGATGAGGAAACTGAGGTTGAGGGTAGTTAATCAACTTCCCCAAGGTCACACAGGTAGATAATGCATTTGGTGGGATTGTGTGCGGTATGTTTCATACTGTAAACATGCAGGATAAAACATTCAGCTAGTACCACTTTCAGAACAGATGTAAGTCATGTGGGTAGGGAAAGCTTTCTCTATAATAACTCTTATCATTCAACATATTAATTATAATAATTCCCATATCTCACATTGGTATAGCTCATTAAGTCTCACAAAGACTTTTCTTCAGGACCCCCTGATGAGCTAGATGATCAATTGCCTATTTCTTCCTTCCACTGTTATTTATTGAGTAAACTGGAAGAGGTGCTTTGTACTCCGAAGACCATTGGAAAGAAACTGAAAGGCTTAGGGTTCTAGCTATGACTCTCCCACTAATTAGCTATGTGACATTGGGCGAGATACTTATTGAATGATATAATTCTAGGGCAGGAAGAGACTCAAGAGATTATCTGGTTCAGCACCTTCCTTTTATAATGTTAATGAGGAAGCTTAAGACTCCCTCTCAATTCCCCAGACTCCAGTTTGCCCAGGTATAATTTAGCAGAGACAGAACAGGAAATCAGATCTTCTGACACAAAGACAATAACCCTTTCTGCCTAATTATTTACCCCTTTATGAAGGAGTGTGCTGGTAAATGTTTAATAACCAGTTTAGGGTATGGGAGGGGAAGGTAGGGGATTGTACATACGACACACTTTAAAATTTAATCTGTATTGTTAAAATTTTCTCCATCACTTTATTGCTTAATAAACAAAGAAGTAAATGAAACCCAAATCTGTAGCATTTGCTGATTTTCAAGGCATAAATGCTCACCCTGAAAATTTAACAATCAGCTTGCCATTCTCATACTGGCTGGCTCCAGAACAATCCTGTCTTTTTTTTTATATCTGATTTTCTTATGCTTTATATTAATCCCTTTGGGGTTCAGTTTCCTCATTTATGAAATGAGGGGGTGAGCCCAGCTTATTTCTGAGGTTCTCTGATGTTCCAGCATTCTCTGATTCTAGTGTTTTTATATAAATTCATAAGTATCAGCTAAAATGATTAAGGTGTCATATTTGACTAATTCTTTTCTGGGAAGAATGTTGTAGGAGATGGAGTATTGGTCTTCAGGAATGGTGCTTGGCATGTGCTTACTAAAACTCTTATTGATTTGATTGACTAAGGGGTAGGTTTAAATCTTGCCTTTGATCCTTTAGCTCTGTTAGCTGGACAGGTTGTTTCACCTCTGTGGGTCTTAAGCTACTCTCTCAAACATTGTCTCTGGAGCCAGAGACCCTGGGTTCAAATCTTGGCTCAGATATTTACTTCTTTTCTTATCTTAGTCACGTCATTCAAAGTTCCTTGGGCCTCTGTTTCTTCTTTGTAAAATGAGGAGGTTGGCCCAGATGTCTTCCATCCTTAGATCTGTGCTTTTATCCCATCTTCTGAGTCATAGATGAATTGCAATCTTCATTGAAGAAGGAAATTACCATCATGGGAATTTTCTTCTTCAACAGAAACCACAGAGGTTTTGGTGTCCATGAATAATGACTTAATGTATTATCTTCAATAAAAATCATATATACTTAAGGGAACTAACAGATGGTCTTTACTTACGAAGAAATTAGAGTTTTTACTCTTAAAAATGTTCAGAATTTTGTCCAAAAGGCAGGAGGCATCTTAGAGCTATCCTTTTAAAAAATATAGGTACCTGGAAAAAAAAAGCAGTATATTTGAACAGGAAGAGTTTGGGGGTATTGTTCTGGTTTTTAATGCCAGATTGGAATAGGAAGAAAAAAAAACAACAGGAGGCATAATTTTACTTATTTCATAATGCTACATGTGTCAAATAAAATTTTAAAATACATTACATAGTTTTCTGATGCCTCCTGGATCTCCACCTCCTTTCTAGTATTGAGCATACTGATTAAGCAACCCCTAAGATGTTTTAGAAACCTTCGGATGGGCATTATTCATCAGCTCTCAATTAGAATGTCCCAGTTGTTCACAGTAGAGAGCTATCTTTCACAACCTGGGCAAGAATGCAGCTCACCCCTAATGCTCTGGAGAGAAGACACATTCAGCTTTTATTTTCAGGAACAGGGTTTTGAAAGGCTTAAGGCATTTGTTTTCATTTTAATTCCTGTGGCCTTTAAGGAACTTGATGGGAAAAAGGCTGTGGGCCATAATTAGGCTTTTTTTTTCTTTTTGTTTTTGTTTTTTCCCCTGGACTCATCACCATACTACAGTAACATTAATTTAAAATGTGGATGGAAAAGCAGTCATTTATTTAACATGTATTTTGTTGCGTTTTTTCCCTATTTTTGCTCTTTTAAAAAAGAAATCAGCGCCAGATTATATATTTTAATTATTATAATTTTTAAAACCACATATCCAAACTTTGGGGTTTAATGGGCCAGCTATAACTTTTTTTTTCTTTAATAAACATCATAGGATCTTATGCATTGATCTGGAAGAGACATTACAGCCATTTAGCACAGACCTCTCATTTTACAGATTAGGAAACTCAAACTTGAAGAGGCTAAGTGAGTCATCCCTTATCACACAGCAAATGTGAATCAGAATCTGAACTCAGGTCTTTGTCATTCTAGGTCCAATGCTCTTAATCACTTAGACAGGATTTCTTATAGGTTACAACTATCTCACAAAATGTGCATTGTAAAGGAAACACCAAGCAGAATTCTCCAAATCCTGCTGATTAGTCAGATTTCAAAAATCCTAGTCTTGATTCTATTCAAAGGACCATGGGTCTAAACCTGGAAAGGACAAACCGTTTCATTTTGCAAATGGGGAAACTGGGACCCAGAAAGAATAAGAGATTTACCCAACGTTATATGAGTAGTATAGCATAGGAGTCAGGATTCATACCCAGAAGCATCAGAAGGTAATTTCATACCGATTTTCCCCTTGACATGATGATTTTGAATGTTCCATCAAACAGTTAAAAATACAACATCCAGACTTCAGTAACTAAAACCGTCATCTATTTCTCTAGTGATAGTTGTGCTACCAAAAGGCTCCATAGTCACTTCTATCCCCACAGATCATCTGTCATCTTCCTGCAGAGCTGCCGCTGGCAATGACCCAGAAGTATTGGTTAGTCCAATGACATCATTTGCCCAGGTGATGATAGATCAGATTTTCTGCAGCTCTGATTCAAATATATCCATGGGTTATAAGTCACAAAGCCTACAGATGACAGACTAGGTCTTAGGGAACCCTCTGACAAGACCATGAATAGGATACTTAATAGAGAGACAGTCCATTGCATATGGTAGAGATTTAACCTATATTGGTTGGATTGAGTAAAGTTGAAGAAATAGTTTTTATTTTCTCACAACAGAAAACAGAGGCTCAAATGGTGGTGGTGGTGGTTGTGTGTGTAGGGAGGGTTTAGAGACATTCCAAGGTTGAAGAAGAAAGTCAAATCTTTTATTGAAGAGCAAAGAAAGAGAATAAGTCTATTCTTATGTCAAGGGATTTCTTCCAAACCCGGGGTAGTATGGTAAGTGGTGTATAGAGCACTCCATCTGGATGCAGGAAGACCTAGGTTCACATCTTCCATTATACTGGTACTAGTTGTTTGACTTTGGCCAAATCACAACTATTTTTTTCATCTGTAAAAGGACTGGATTGGACTTGATCTCTGAGGCCCCTTCAGGTTCTAAATCTATGACTTTTGACCCTATAAGAAGGCCTGGGATATGTTTTAGGCCGGGGTTATTTCTCACACACACACATACATTTATGGCTGTCACCCAGATTGTCTGGGAATTTTCAATAGATGCTTTTTGTTGGACTGTTTCAGTCATTTCTGACTTTCCCTGACCCCATTTGGGCTTTTCTTGGCAGAGGCACTGGAGTGGTTTGCCATTTCCTTCTCCAGCTCATTTGACAGATGAGGAAACTGAGGCAAACAGGGTAAAATGACTTGCCCAGAGTCACACAGCTAGTAAGTGCCTGAGGCTGGATTTGAACTTAGGTCCTCCTGACTCCATGACCAGAGCTCCATCCACTGCACTACCTAGCTGCCCCTTCCAACATAAAGACAGGGATTCTTAATCTGGGTTCAGTGAACTTTAAAAAAAATCTATTTTGATAATATTTCAGTGAGTCAGTAAGAATTTATTTTGCACCTATTACACGTCAGTCTCTGTGTCAAGTGCAATATTTCCAAACTAGGCATCCCAAAGTAAAATTTGTAAATGTTACTTTCTTCGTAATTCTATATATTTAAATTCATGAATTTAAAGCCATAATTCTGAGTAGGGGTCCACAGGCTTCATAGGACTGCCAAAGGGGGGGAGGGGGAAATGACATAAAAAGATTAAGAACCTTTGATCTAGAAATCCCTTTCCCCTCACCTCAAATGTATGATTGACAAGTTCCATTTTGAGTACATCGATTCACTAGATTTGAGGTGTGAATAAATGCCTTCCCTCCTATGGTTGTCTTCCATCTCCTTGGCATTTTTTGTATTTTAACAGTATGAATTTATTTATTTTATTAATTTTTAGTTAATTAATTAAACTAATTAATTACTAGTATAAAATTAATATGAATTTATTTATTTGGTAGCTCCCTGTTTAGAATGTAAGTTCCTTGAGGATAGGGGAAGAGGATTTTGCTTTTGTTTTTTGATTTATCTGCAGTGTTTAAGTTAATGATACAATAATAAGTCTCAATCCCCAGTGCATAACATAATGCTTTTTGATTGATTTTCCCAAGGTCATGTAGGTCGATCCCCAGATAGTGTCAAAGATGAATATTTGACCTCAGGCCCTCTGAATCTCCTTCAGAACCAATGACTACAACTAAATTGTGCTTTTTAAAATAATAATTCATATGGTTATAGCATTTGAAGACTTGTATAGCACTTTATTCAAAACAACCCTGTGAAGTAGGTATCTCAAAGATGACCATCCTCATCTTTATGAATGAGTTGACTAAGACTCAAGAAGAAGCTGAGCGATTGGCCAAAGGTCACACAATAAGCCAGCATCAGATTTCGGATCCAAACCCATTTCTCTCCTAAGGTCAGGCCAGCATTCTTTCTTCTATTTGCCACACTCTATGACCTCTGCACAAAGTCCTTCTGTTTAATGAAATACTCACCCCTACCACGACTCAGGACCAACAGGGTGGAATCACAAAATCCCATGCTTTCATAACAACTCTCACTCAATGACATTTTCTACTCTTTAAATATGCGTTTGTGTATGTATATGTATATGTATATGTGTGTGTGTATGTGTGTGTTATACACACACATACACACATACATACTCACATATAAGCCTTTTCTTCAAACCCAACATATTTCAGTCACTAATGTCTTTGTCTCTGCATTAGATGTAGGGGTGGCATCCTAGGGTACATGAAATGGATATTGTGTATTTTAATTCAAGCCAAACACAGACACTCCCTGACTTATGAATGCCAAATTTCCATATGTCCTGCATATATGAATAACTAAGTCATGTTGAGGAAAGAGAGCTCTCTCTCAACACCCTATAGGGAGAGCTTCCTCAGATTGTAGCATTCATAACACAGTTGTAATTCTGCACTATTTCAATTATATTATTGGCTATGTAGACTTTTATGAGCTAGCCTGGGAAGCTAACCATAATTTATAAGGGTTTCCATGGGAAAATGTGAGCTATCTTCTGAATAACCAACTTTCAAATAAACTTTTGGCACATAACCAAACTACTTAAAAATTGGGGGCTGCCTATTTTGAGGTTTGTACTCATTTTGGCCAGCAGGAGACAATTCTTTTGTATAGATCAATGGAATATGATATTGATAGGATTCAGGGTCCAAATTTTATACCCTCTCTTTCAATGCTATCATCCGTTCTCACAAATTCAATGATCAGGTTTATATAGAAGATTTCCAGGAAATGTCTATAGGCATATTTCTGTTCCCCATCTTCTTTTCCATTCTTATAAACATTACTTCTCATCATGCTCTTGGTGTTTTAGCCAAATTGTCCTGAATGCTGTCTCTCATACATGACATCCATCTCTCGCCTCCACCCCACCTCTTTCACCTCTGCCTCTACTAATGCATTGTTTCCTTCCCAGTTCAGCTCCAGCAATATGTCTAAAATGAAATTTTTCTTGACCTCCCCAGATTCTAGTGCTCCCACTACTCAAAAATCATACACTCATTTGTATATGCCTATGTTGTCCCTATAATAAAATATGAATTACTTGAAGATGGTTTTTCCTTGCTTTTTGGGGGGTTTTGTTTTGTTTTGTTTTTCAACTCCTAGGCTTTAACATAGTGCCAGACACATAAGAAATTCCCAATAAATATTTCTTGACTATACATTCAGATAATTAGATAGAACTTGTATTGGAGCACATGGAAAATAGTAAAATATGTCAGTTTGTCAGTGAGTACACTGCCAGGGACCCCCAGTCCCCCAGAGGCCAAAGAGGCCTCTCCACTTACATTATAGCCTTTGATATAGTTGGAACAGCCAGGGTTGCCTATCTATATCATGTGTCCCTGCACAAGAAATAAAGGAATAGATGGATGAATGAGTGAGCAAGTGAGTGAGTGGATGAAAGCTTTTATTAAGTTGGCATGATATACAAAGCACTGTCAAAAGGCAAGAGATACAAAGAGAAAAATGAAGACCATCTCTGCTTGTTGAGGGAGACAACACATGATGATGATGATGACAATGGTGAGATGATGAAGATGATGATGATGGTGGTGGTGATTATGATAACAGCAATAAAAACATTTTTGTTTGTTCAGTTATGTCTGACTCTCTGTGACCCTATTTGGCATTTTTCTCAGTAGAGATACTGAAATGGTTTGCCATTTCCTTCTCTAACTTGCAGATGAGGAAACTGAAGCAAACAGGATTAAGTGACTTACCCAGGGTCATACAACTAGCAAGTGTCTGAAGTCAGATTTGAACTCAGGAAGATGAATCTTCCTGATTTCAAGCCCAGTATTTTATTCACTGTACCATCTCTCTCTCTCTCTCTCTCTCTCTCTCTCTCTCTCTCTCTCTCTCT